>JAJOOF010007431.1:0-15314 GCA_029582545.1 Solanum lignicaule | reverse complement strand
ACTTTCTAGTTAGATATTCGTATGTTTAATTGGGTTGTACCCATTTCATTTAGACTTGTTAAACCTTAGAGTTTTAGTACATTTACTTTCAGGTTCTAGGGAATAGTTCCATAATGTTTTAGTAATGATTGTTAGACTTTTGGAGCTTATGGGAACTCTATTTGATTCTTGCATTTAAACCCACTTCCGTATTTTTAAATGTGTAGTTCTTGGGTTAGCTAATTAGTATTAATGGTTCTCCCATCGAAGGGTTAGTGTGGGTGCCAAATGATATAGGTCGTGACAAAGTTGGTATCAGAGCCCTAGATTTGTTGATCTCGGTGTACCAAAACGATTCTAGTAGAGTGTTGCGGAACGGTACGGAGACATCTTTACTTTTCTTCGAGAGGCTATAGGTCTTTAAGAAATCTCTTTGTTTTCTCGTCCCTTTTGTGCTATAACGTGATTCTAATTGGTATCTGGTGATCCGAATTAGTACCTAATTTGTTTCACTCTTCTGTCCGCTGATGGTTAACACTCGCTTCAATGGTATCAAGCCCGTAGCTCCCCTAAATGAACTTGCTGAGGAGTCTGCAGCAAGAGGTCGTGATCGAGGCAGGGGTAGAGTAAGAGCAAGGGGTAGAGACCAAGAAAGGATAGCACCCGCTAGGGGTGGAGCTCCGATTGAGAATACTCCCAGAAATGAGATCCCTCATTCGCATCATGAAGGGATAGACGAGAATGTGGACGTTGAGAATGAGGAAGATGTTGGACAAGAAGAAGAGGTATAGGCTGAGACTACAGGTATCCCTCCCTTAGACCTACTGTTAGATCAACATATTATGTCTTACTTGAAAGGATTGGTTGGTCCTAGAGTTCTTCCCATAGTTCAAGCAACTCAAACTCCCGTCAATCCCCCTATTTCTTTCACTGTCCCATATGTGGGTGGAACTGTAGGTATTGATGCTTTCTTCCATCCTTTGTTGGGTCCGGTTATGACTGGTAATGAACACGAAATGTTGACCAAGTTTCTGAAACTGAAGCCTCCGGTATTCCATGGTTCTGAGAGTGAGGACGCCTATGAGTTCATCTTAGATTGTTATGAGAGGCTGCATAAGTTGGGTATTATCCATCAGCATGGAGTAGAGTTTGTGACTTTTCATCTTCAAAGTGAGGCAAAGAAGTGGTGGAGAGCTTCTGTGGAATGCAGATCGTCAGCTTTACCTCCACTCACTTGGATCCAGTTTCATGCTCTATTCTTGGAGAAGTATGTACCCCCAGACTTTGAGAGATTGCAAGAAGGATGAGTTCATGGATTTGGAGTTGGGTGGTATGACTGTAGCTGCTTATAAGGCTAAGTTCCATGGCTTGTCTATATATGCTACACATCTCGTAACTACTGAGGAAGAGAGGATTTGTCTTTTTGTCAAGGGATTGAACCCCGAACTTTAGGTATTGTCTATTCACACGACTTCTATAGGAAAAAGATTCAATGAGGTGACCGACTTTGTGAAGAATGTAGAAGGAGTTAGACATGATGGAAAGGCTAAGGCATTGGCTAAGAAACCTAAGACCACTTGTAACTTCCAGGGTTCCTATTCTAGAGGTTCAGGGAGGCCGACACTTGCAGCCTGACAATTTTAGTCCACTATGCCTACATCCACACGTAACTACTCGGGAACTTCACCTCAGAATTTGATTCAAGATAGTCAGGGAGCCGCACCTTCGGCGGGCAACAGGCATTGATCCCCCATCCATGTTTATACCCCAGTTGCAGAGTTTTTCATAGTCACCCATGTCTATCGTGCTAGTCCTATCTTGTTTATGGGTTTTCAGATTTGGGCTGATTTGGTGATTTTGGATATGACTGACTTTGATATAATCTTAGGCATGACTTGGTTGTCCCCCTATTATGTTGTGCTTAATTTTAATACTATGTTTGTGACTCTAGAAATTTCTGGTAGGGAAAAGTTATAGTGGGAAGGGGTGGAGAAGCCTATGCCAGCTAAGATCATATCCTTCATTCGGGCTAGGAAACTGGTGGGGTAGGGTTGTTTGGCATATTTGGCTCATATTCGAGATGTTGAGGTTGAGTCCCCCTCTATTGAGTCTATTCATGTGCTGTCAGAATTTGGAGAAGTGTTCCCTACTGATTTGCCTGGTATGCCTCCGGATAGAGATATACATTTCTGCATTGATTTGGAATGTGGAACCCACCCCATTTCAATCTCTCTGTATCGCATGGCCCCGGTAGAATTGAGAGAGCTTAAGGCTCAAATCCAAGAACTTCTTGATAAAGGTTTAATTTGTTCTAGTGCTTCCCCGTGGGGTGCTCCTGTCTTGTTTGTTAAGAAAAAATATGGAAGTATGAGGATGTGCATAGATTACCGATAATTGAATAGGGTCACCATTCAAAACAACTATCCATTGCCTCGAATAGATGATCTTTTCGACCAGTTGCAAGGTGCGTCAGTTTTCTCTAAACTTGATCTAAGGTCTGGTCACCATCAGTTAAAGATTAGGCCTGAGCATGTACCCAAGATGGCATTTGGGACCCGCTATGGGCACTATGAGTTTTTAGTGATGTCATTTGGGTTGAAGAATGCGCCAGCAATTTTCATGAGTTTGATGAATGGTGTATTCAAACCCTTTTTGGATTCTTTTGTTATAGTTTAATTGATGATATTCTAGTTTATTCAAAAATTAAGGAAAAACATGCCGACCATCTTCGTATCATTCTGGGTGTTCTTGAGAAATAAAAGTTTTATGCGAAATTTTCTAAGTGTGAATTTTGGTTAAATTCAGTTGCCTTTTTGGGGCATGTAGTTTCAAGGGAAGGGGTAATGGTAGATCCCCAAAAGATTGAAGCGGTTAAGAATTGGGTTGGTCCTAGCTCTGTGACTTAAGTTAGGAGTTTTGTGGGGCTCGCTAGCTACTATCGTTGATTTGTGAAGAACTTTGCCTCTATTGACACACATCTGAAAAGGTTGACCAAAAATGAGGTACCTTTTAAATGGACTGAAAAATGTGAGGAGAGCTTTCAAAAGCTCAAGACTCGTTTGACCACAACACTTATTCAAGTGCTACCGGTGGAAGGTAAATATTTTATTGTTTATTGTGATGCTTCACATTCAGGTTTGGGTGCTTTGTTAATGGAGGATAAGAATGTTATAGCTTATGCATTGTGGCAGTTGAAGGTGCATGAGAGGAATTACCCAACACATGATTTAGAGTTGGCAGCGGTAGTGTTTGCTCTTAAGATCTGGCGGCATTACCTCTATGGTGTCAAGTGTGAGGTGTTTACTAATCATCGCAGCCTACAACATGTTTTCACTCAAAAGGATCTGAATTTAAGACAATAAAGGTGGATGGAGTTACTCAAGGATTATGATGTGACCATACAATATCATCTGGGTAAGGCTAACGTAGTGGCAGACGCACTAAGTCGGAAGGCGGTGAGTATGGGTAGTCTAGCTTGCGTGAGTGTATCCAAGTGACCTTTGGCTAAGGAAATTCAAACCTTGGAGTCTAAGTTCATGCAGTTGGGAATCTCAGAGAAAGGTGGGGTGTTAGCTAGCATTGAAGTAAGCGCCACATTCATTGAGGAGATCAAGGCCAAATAGTTTGAGAATGACAGTTTGAATGAGCTTAGAAAGAAGACAGAGTCTGGCAAGGTGCAAGAGACCATTCTTGATGCAGGGGGTGTGCTCAGCTTTAAAGAAAGGATTTGTGTTCCTAGAGTGGGCGACTTCATTCAGAATTTATTGACAGAATCCCATGGTTCACGGTATTCCAATCATCCGGGTGTGACCAAGATGTATTGAGACTTGAAGCGACTATATTGGTGGTTGGGCATAAAGAAATATATAGCATAGTTTGTGGCTAAGTATCAAAATTACCAACAAGTGAAATATAAGCATCAAAGGATGGCAGGTTTGCTTCAGAGAATGTCAATTCCAGAATGGAAGTAAAAAAAAATAGCTATAGATTTTGTGGTTGGTCTTCCCATGACCTTGGGAAAGTTTGATTCTATTTGGGTAGTGGTTGACAGATTGACTAAGTCAGCCCATTTTATTGTAGTCAGAATAGATTATAATGCTCAGCAATTGGCTAAGGTTTATGTGAAAGAGATAGTGAGGCTGCACGGGGTGCCCCTTTCTATCATCTCAGGCTGTGGTACGCAGTTCACATCCAAGTTTTGGAGGAAATTACATGATGAATTGGGCACACAACTCACTTTTAGTACAGCTTTCCATCCACAGACGGATGGACAGTCAGAGAGTACTATCCAAATGTAAGAGGACATTTTTAGGGCATGTGTGATTGACTTTGGAAGACATTGGGATAAGTTCCTACCTTTGTGTGAGTTCTCCTATAATAATAGTTATCACTCAAGCATAGATATGTCACCGTTTGAGGCACTCTATGGGAAGGGATGTAGATCACTCATAGGATGATTTGAGGCTGGAGATGTGAATCCTTTGGGGGTTGATTTAGTGAAGGATGCTCGGGATAAGGTAAAAAGCATCCAAGTTAAGCTTTTAGCAGCTCAAAGTAGACAAAAAAAGTATGTTGACCATAAATTAAGAGATATGCTATTTCAGACTGGAGATAAAGTTCTTCTTAAAGTATCACCCATGAAAGGGGTGATGAGATTAGGCAAGAAGGGCAAGCTTAGTCCTCGATACATTGGTCCATATGAGATTATTGACTGTGTAGGGCCAGTGGCATATAGATTGGCCTTACCACCTAGCCTATCGAGAGTTCATCCGGTATTTCATGTGTCCATGTTGAAGAGATATCATAGTGACGGGGATTACATCATAAAATGACACTCAATGTTGTTAGACAAAGACCTACAGTATAAGGAGGAACCGATAGCAAATCTTGATCGTGATGTGCGAAAGTTAAGTACCAAAGAGATTAAGTCTGTGAAAGTTCAATGGAAGCATCGTCCAGTTGAGGAAGCTACTTGGGAAACCGAGAAGGACATGCGAGACAAGTATTCGAGTTGTTCGACGATTCAAGTACTACTCCACACTTACTTTAGCCTATCTTTCCTAATTTGTCCCTCGGGGATGAGTGATGGGTAAATTGATATCTATTGTAACAACATGTTCCCGTCGTTAAAGAAGAACCATCGAGTATAAAAATTGGGTCGGAAAACTTTTTCGTACTAACTTGAGAATTCATAGCCTAGTCCAGATTTGGATGAAATCAGAGTCAGTGAGGTCTAGGGAAATCTGGTAACAAATGAGAGGTATAATGATGAATTTGATCACATGAGTGGATAGCTAAGACGTTAAGGAATCGTACGACTTTATGGAATCGAATTCAAGCGAGTAGAACTCCCGAAACTGATCTTAGCCTGAATGGGTAGTTGATTAACGTTTCAAAGACACTTCATCCAATTCTAAGTGTCAACGATCGTTAGTCAGTATATAACCCAATCAACTGAGTTGTGGTTGATCCCACAGAGAGTAGCTTTCTTTGAATTCAAATACGAAGTATGACGATGACCTTTGCAGCTGAGCAGCACACACTTAAGAGTTTAATAATCAAAATTTCTGGATGTTGTTACCAACTCACTCCTAATTATTAACAAGAAACAATCAGATAACTAGAAAAAACTTGGGGGATTGACTAACCAATTGCCAAATTCAACTTAACGGGTGTACATCATCACCGATAATTCATCGCGGGTAGAATGGAGTAAAAGTAAAATCATTTTTCTCTCAAACAATTGCCTTATTTCCGTTGAGTTCTCTCGAACCTCAATACTATCCATAGGCTAACCAGCCCATGTTCTCATCAAATCCACTCTTTCGAGCAAGATACAAAGGCTGGGTCTTGGGTTTCACTTTCTCAAGCTCAAACCATCAAGACTCACTACTAAGGATGCCAAATTACTACATTGGTTCTGCACTTCTCTTCCGAGCAAGCACAAAACTCAGAAATCTATCAGACCAAAGATGCAATAATGAAGTTAAACCATCATAATAATTTAGACCCGCTTCAGATTAACACCAAAAATCACTAATCGAGAACAACCATTTAGTGGAATGCAACAATTGGTCAGATTGTTAAACCCCCAAGGTTAGGGTTTTAGCCAATCATGGTGAAAAGATGAAAATCAACACCTGCCACGTTTTCCATAGCTGGGTAAATGAAATTCGAGTGTTAAAATTAACTAAAATCTTCTTTATTACAAAATCTCAATGAAACACCTTGTTAAAATCACTTTAAACCATAATGGTAGCGTTTTTGCTCTCAATCTTTTGTTCCTCACGTTTCTGAATATTGTCTCTCTCTTGCAAAAATCAATTTATGCAATTCTGATGTGTGGCTGTTTGGGACCAATCGGCGAGGTAAGTCGGGCTTCGCCGACCGTTCGGCGACTCGCCGATTTTCCTTTGTCTCGCCTTAATTTTTCACCTCTTCTTAGTCCAACCACCGTAATTTTAGGCGAGCCAGATCAGGATCGCCGAGTGATTCCGTGATGCGCCCTTTTTCCTTACATCTCGCCCATCAGCACTTATCTGGATCTCCATCAGTACTTTCGGTGACCTGGTCATCTATCGTCGATGCGATCGGCGTCACACCGAGTGGAACTGTTACTCGACGAAGCTACCCCTAATCCAGCCTCAACGTTCTGTAACTTTAGGCGGTAGAGTGGAAACTTGGCAAATCGGTGGGTTCAATCTCCACTGATGTTCAACACTCGGCTTACAATCACTATCAAGCTGAATTTTGTGAGTGTAAATATCGAGAGGAATGCCCACTACATCAGCGAAAGTCCATCCTATAGCTTTGATTTGCCTTCTCAACACCTCAAGGAGCAATTTTACCTGCCATTCAAGCAAGTCAGCTACAATGATCACTGGTAGGGTGTTATTTCCCCCCAAGAAACCATATAGGATATGGGAGAGAAGTACTTTCAACTCCATAATTGGTGGTTCTTCTGTTGATGGCTTTGCGGGAGGACTCTCTCGATTTTTTATATCAATGTTCAACTTCAATGGAATCTTTGAATACCCCCCCCCCTCCCCTCCCTCAAGCCTGAAAAATCACCCACTACCTTTTCATGGCCTTGAATTTCGAATTCATCATAGTTAGTAAGCACAGCTTCAAGTCGTTCACTCATACACATCAAATGGCTCACACTAGCCACCGTCTCATCAATAACATCAACAGTGGAGACCACGTGAATATCACTTGGGTGTTTCATTGACTTACAAACATTAAAGGTTACTTCATCTTCGTTCACCCGAAACTTTAGTCCTCCGCTTTCAACATCCACCAACGCTCTCCCGATTGCTAAGAATGGTCTTCCCTAAATGATGGGAATTTCAGCATCTATTTCACAATCGAGAATGACAAAATCAGCCGAAAAAATGAATCTGTCAGCCTTTACCAAGATGTCATATAGTATCCCCACAGGATGTTTAACTGATCGGTCTGCCATCAAGAGTCTCATTGTTGTGGCTTTCGATTCACCCAACCCAAGTTGATTATCGATCGCATAAGGCATTAGGTTGATGGTTGCTCCCAAATCGCATAGGGCTTTAGCAAATTGGAGCATGCCGATGGTGCAAGGGATGGTGAACGCTATGGGGTCCTCTCTCTTTTTGATCAGCTCCTTAGTCATAATTGCACTACAACTATGAGAAACTTCGATTGTCTCAAAATCCAAGCTCTTTTTCTTTGTGACTAACTCCTTCAAAAACATGGCATAACACCGGCATTTCCAACAATGCTTCAACTAGATGGAGATTAATCAATAATGTCTTGAACACCGATAAAAACTTCTTGAACTTCTCATCCTCATTCTTCTTCTTGAGACGTTGAGGAAATGGAGGTGATATTTTGGGTAAAGGTTGCATAACTTTTTGGATTAAATTGTGTTTCTCCACATCTTTTTGTGGTCCTTTGGCAATGCTTTGATGGATGGGTGTCTCTTCTTCCTCTATACCTCTGTCTTCTTCATGCATTTGAGCTTCTTCATTGCCCGTCACATCGCCTCTTGCTACCTTTCCACTACGAGTAACCACAGCCAGCCCTCTTTCATCATCTTCCATTGCCATTTTTGGTTTCAATTGTGCTAAAAGTAAACTCAACTGACCTTCAAGTATCTTGATTACATCTGCATGAGAGTTTACTTTATTGTTCAATGATGTAAAGTCAACTTTTATCCCTTTTAACAAATCTTCCGAACCTTCAACTTTATCAAGGATGTGTGACAGCAAATCATTCACCCGGGGACTATTTGCACTCCCTTTCGATTTTGGGTTCTCACTCGAGTGAGTGTGGTCCTCTTCATGGTCATCCTCCCATTTCCAATAATTATTTTGCTCAGCCCAATCTTGATAGTATATTCTTTTCTCTTCCCCTTTGTGATAGTTCCAACCTTGATTCTCACCCCGCTGTAAGTAGCGTGGCTGGAAACCCTCATCGTATCTCTTGGAGTTCCAACCTTAATTCTCCCCCGTCTTTAAATAATCGGAGGAAGAACCCTCCTCAACTCTAAACACTCCACTTGTCCCCTTGGGCTTTTCCACATTCTCCATCATATGCTCTTGTAATAGTTCCATTTGGGTCAACATTTTCTTGATGTTTTCATCCCTCTCTCTTTCCTTATCAAGTTTTTCTTGTGTCATTCTAAAACAAAAAGGAGAGACTTGATCCTCTTGGGTGTACCAAGCTTGATTTATTTTTATCATGTCATCAAGAAGAAATTAAGCCACCTCAAATGATTGCAACATTATTCTCCCTCGTACTAATTGTTTAGCCACTCCTTTATTAAACGAATCAAAACTCTGGTAAAAATATTGGAGTAGCAAATCGTTCGGTAATCCATGAGTTGGGCTTTTTAAGCAAGAGTTTCTTAAACTTCACCCACGTTTCATGGATGGGTTCACCCTCCCATCGCTTGAAACCTTGGATGTCATCTCTAAGTTTCATCATCCTTGATGGGGGGAAAGAATCTTGCATTGAATTCTATAATCAGCTCTTCCCATGATGTGATGGAATTATTTGGTAACTCGGTCAACCACTTGCTAGCCTCCCCCGTCAAAGATAGTGGAAATAACCGAAGCCGAATTGACTCTTATGACACATTCTTGAATGAAAATCGGCTGCACACCTCTGTAAAATTGCTTACATGCTGATGCGGATCTTCGTGTTCTATCCCTCCATAGAGTCCCCTCATGTGGAGGAGATGAAGAGTCATGCTAGTAACCTCAAATATTGCATTCCCATCAGTTTGTGGTAGGCAAATTGCACCTATTTCACCTGGTTGAAATGGGTTGTAAACACTATTGATATCATCGATACCGTCCCGATGACCTTCTTGGCTACCATTCACCTATTCCTCACTCATTTTTACTTCTATGTAGTCCAACTTACACTACACAATGCAGTCTAAGCCGATTCAACTACAGCCCACAAATTCACAAGTCAAATCTTCGATGAAAGAACTCTAAGTAACGCTACTCACCAGCAATGATGCCATTTTTATTAACGTTTCAAAGATACTTCATCCAATTCTAAGTGTCAACGATCGTTAGTCAGTATATAACCCAACCAACTAAGTTGGGGTCTATCCCACAGAGAGTAGCTTTCTTTGAATTCATATACGAAAGTATGACGATGACCTTTGCAGCTGAGCAGCACACACTTAAGAGTTTAATATTCAAAATGTCAAGATGTCGTTACCAACCTACTTCAAATTATTAACAAGAAACAATCAGATAACTAGAAAATACTTGGGGATTGACTAACCAATTGCCCAATTCAACTTAATGGGTGTACATTATTATCGATAATGTTAATTCATCGAGGGTAGAATGGACTATAAGTAAAACAATTTTCTCTCGAACTATTGCCTTATTTCCGTTGAGTTCTATCGAACCTCAACACTATCCATAAGCTAACCAGCCCACGTTCTCATCAAATCCACTCTTTCAAGCTAGATACAAATGCTGGGTCTTGGGTTTCACTTTCTCAAGCTGAAACTGTCAAGACCCATTAATAAGGATGCCAAATCACTACATTGGTTCTGCACTTCTCTTTCGAGCAAGCACAAAACTCATAAATCTATCACACCAAAGATGCAATAATGAAGTTAAACCACCATAATAGGTTAGACCCGCTTTAGATTAACACCAAAAATCACTAATCGAGAACACCCATTTAGTAGAATGCAATAATTGGTCACATTGTCAAACCCCAAAGTTAGGGTTTTAGCCAATCATGGTGAAAAGATGAAAATCAACACCTGCCATGTTTTCCATAGCTGGGTAAATGAAAATCGAGTGTTAAAATTAACTAAAATCTTCTCTATTACAAAATCTCAATGAAATTTTTTTGTTAGAATCACTTGAAACCCACAATGGTACTATTTTTGCTCTCAATCTTTTGTTCCTCATGTTTCTGAATATTGTCTCTCTCTTGCAAAAATCAATTTATGGAAGTCTGATGTATGGCTGCTTAGGACCAATCGGCGAGGTAAGTCAGGCTTCGCCGACCGTTCGATGACTCGCCAATTTTCCTTCGTCTCACCTTCATTTTTCACCTCTTCTTAGTCCAACCACTATAATTTTAGGCAAGCCAAATCAAGATCGCCAAGTGATTCTGCGATGCGCCCTTTTTCATTCTATCTCGCCCATCAGGACTAATCTAGATCTTCATCAGTACTTTCAGTGACCTAGTCATCCATCACCGATGCTCGTGGAACTGTTGCTCGCCGAAGCTACCTCTAATCCAGCCTCAACGTTCTGTAACTTTAGGCGGTAGAGTGGCAACTTAGTGACTCGCCGAGTGACATCGGTGATCATCAGGCTTGTTTTTCCCTTCTCTTTTTCACTCGTGTTGTCTCTATTGCTCAATTATGTCCTAGATTTGTTCCTCAATCCATATATCTAAAGATCAAGGGTTTTGCATCAGTTGTTGGCACAAAATAAGTATTTGAGGACACTAAATCATTATAAATAAAGCCCTAAATGAGTTCAAATCTTGGACTAATAAGTAGTTTCTGGGCGTCATAGGTTGAAGGTGTGTTGTGAAATGGGGGGTTTGTAACTCTAAATTTAGCTCTCTGTTTCCATGGAAGCTAGTAGGGGAGGATTATTCCCGCTAGGATGGGGCCGTTATGGCGGGATGGGGGGCCTCCATAGCGGGAAATTCACGATTTAAGTCGGAATTAAACCCCAAAAACATTATTTTTCTACAAGTTTTGTTCTTAAGAGCTAACAGACGACCCCAGGCGATTTCCTGATAGTTTTCCACGAAATTTGGTGCTAAAGGTAATGACTTTACTCCCCTAATCCATTTTTCTATCCGTAGAAATTAGATTCTAGGTTATTTATTATTTGCAGAGGGTTTTTGGACTAAATTAGATGGTGGGAAAAAGACCTAGCTGCACCTTAGGATCATGGGTTTGGTCTTTGGTTATTGGGTTTTTTATAATCCAGATAATTAGAACGGAAAGAATCCGAAAAGGGAAGATTCAAGTCCCTTAGGGGATTCAAGCTTGGATTCGAGATAGGGGATGGTTCGATTTCATGTTTGTGTGATGAATGGGGGTATTTGCTTCACTGTAATGCATGTGTGTATGTGAATGTATGCCATGAATCAACATTTGATTGTATGATTTTGAAAATGTACACTGTGATTGTTATTGTGGTATGATGAATGGACCGGGTGTCATATTCCGACACACTAGCTGGGATTGGGTGCCACGTTTTGACAAATATATTAGATCGGGTACCACATTCTAGTGCATATATTTGATCGAATATCACGTCCGGCACTAATTGGGATCGGGTGCCACGTTCCGTTACACTAACAGTTTGAGTATGGGTTCCATGAGAGGACCATTGAATTGGGTTCAATGAGAGGACCATTAAATTGTTATATCTACTTGTATTGAGAATGTGGAATTGTACCTTGCTCCTGAAATGATAACCAATGTGTATATCTATTCTGAACATGTCATGTTTACTATGTTGTAACTACTTGTATATGTTGTGCTTAGGGAATAGTCGTGTGATCCTACCAGTATACTGGTGTGGTTTACTGATAATGTACTTGCTCTTTCTTTGTTGAGTACAGGGCATCTTAAGGTGGCTACTGACAGACCTCATCTCGAAGATCTGTGATCTATCGAATTCAAGGGTGAGCCAGTTCTTCCAGGCTGCAATGAGTTCTCTATGTTTTACTCCACTCTTTTCGGACTCAAACTTTCCAATTAGATATTTGTATGTTTAATTGGGTTGTACCCATTTCCTTTAGACTTGTTAAACCTTAGATTTTTGGTACATTTACTTTCAGGTTCTAGGGAATAGTTTCGCAATGTTTTAATAATATTTGTTAGACTTTTGGAGTTTATGGGAACTCTATTTGATTCTTGCATTTAAACCTGCTTCCGTATATTTAAATGTGTAGTTCTTGGGTTACCTAATTAGTATTAATGGTTCTCCCACTAGAGGGTTAGTGTGGGTATCGATCACGATGGTGTGGATCGTGACAGGAATAGAGCTTAAATATAGAAATAATTTGTGTTCAGTTTCAAGATCTCTTGGGTAAGGCGATCATAAGGCCTAGACTATGGCCTTGGGACACTCCCGTCCTGTTTGTGAAAATGAATGATGGTAAGATGCATATGTATATTAATTATAAGTAGTTGAATAAGATCGGTGAAGAACCATTACCCCATGCCTAGGATTTATGGTCTATTTGACTAACTTCAGGGTGCCACAGTGTTCTCGAATATTGATCTAAGGTCTATTTACCATCAATTGAGGAATAGGGAAGCGAACATCCCTAAGATTGCATTGAAGACTCGATATGACCACTATGAGTTCCTACTTATGTATTTAAGTTAAATCATGCCCCTGCCACCTTCATGGACTTGATGGCGCAAGTGTTTAGACGGTATCTTGATTTATTCATCATTATGTTCATCGATGACATCCTGGTATAATCACGGAGCATGAGTGGTCATGAACAACATCAGAGGATCGTTATCTTGACTTTGAGAGATCAACGGCTTTATGTCAAGCTCTCAAAGTGCAAGTGACTTGTGTCTGTTGGATTCTTGGGGCACGTGGTGTCCAAGGATGGAATCATGGTATAGCTAGAGAAGATTGAGACTATTCGTGATTGGGCTAGGCCCGTGTCAGTTACTAAGGTTCAAAGTTTCTTCGGATTAGTAGGCTACTACAAATGGTTTATGGAGGGCTTATCCATAATTGTAGCAACTTTGACCTGGCTAACTCGCCTTGATGTTCTTTTGAATGGTTTGAGGAGTGTGAGTTGACCTTTCTAAAGCTTAAGGAGTTGTTGACTATTACTTTTATATTGACTCCTCCGGTTAAGGGCGAGGGCTTTATGGTTAATTTCAATGCATCAAGCATTGGCTTGGGTTGTGTATTGATGCAACGGGACTCACGTATTGCCTATGTGCTAAGGCAGCTAGGCTACATGAGCACAATTACCACACAAATGACTTGGAGTTGGCGGCGGTAGTTTTGCGCTTGAGATCTTGAGGCTCTACATGTATGAAGTTTGTTATGAGATCTACACTGATCACAAGAGTCTTCAATACATCATAATTTAAAGGGACCTTAAATCGAGAAAGCATGGCCGAATTGAGCTTCTGAAGGAGTATGAACTCTCTATTCTCTACCATTCGGATAAGGCAAATGTAGTAGCGGATGCCTTGAGTCGGAAGGAAGTGAGTAAATGCAGTCTAGACCTCTTATCTATGGTGGAGCCACCTTTAGCTTTGTGCATTCAATCCTTAATTAATCAGATGGTTCAGTTGGATGTCTCAAATTCTATGCGCGTTTTAGCCTATATGGGGGTTCTACCCTATCTACTTAAATAGATCTGTAGTCATTAGTTTGAGGATGTGGATTTGGTAGCACTTCAAGAGCTAGTGTTAGCGACTGATGTTTGTTAATTACCTTGGATGCAGAAGGAGTTTTCAGGTTTTTAGGCCGTATTTGTTTCTAGAGAATTGGGATTTTGGTATAGCTGATACTTGTGAGGCCCATAATTCTAGATAATATATCCATCTGGCAGCCCAAAGACATCGTGACTTGAGGCAGCATTACTGGTTGGGTAGCATGATGAGAGATATTAGAGTCTATCTATCCCATTGTATTAGTTATATTAGGTGAAGGCAAAGCATTTGAGGCCTAGTGGTGATTTTCAGAGATAACCCATTCCGGAGTGGAAGTGGGATCGCATGACCATGGATTTTTTGGCAAGATTGCCTCGGACTTCTAGAGGTGTTGATAGTATTAGCGTCATCGTTGATTTATTGACCAAGTCAGCACACTTCCTCCCTATTCAGTCTTCATTGATCGCCAAGATATCGACCCATATCTACATTCGTGAGGAGGTTCATCTATATGGTGTGTCGGTCTTTATTATATCATATCGGAGTGCTCAGTTTACTTCTAGCTTGTAGCGGACTTTTCAAAATGAGTTGGGCACTCATGTTGACCTTAGCACATCGTTCCACCCACAGAATGATGGTCAGTTGGAGTGTACCATTTAGGTTCTTGAAGATATGTTTGGGACTTGTGCTTAAGAGTTTGGAGTTTAGTGGTACTACTTCTTACCTTTGGTGGAGTTTGTGTACAAAAACAACTACTATTCTAGAATTTAGATAGCCAGTTCAAGGCTTATATGGTAGGTGTTCTCTCTCTGGTTAATTTGTTTGTGTCCACAGAACCTAGACCGCATGGTATCGACTTGATTTAGGAGGCTTCGGACCATGTAAGGTTGATTCAGGATAGACTTCAAATAGCTCAGAGTAGGCACATGAGTTATGTTGACCGTAAGTGGCGGCCTTTGAGGGTTTATAGTAGATGATAAAGTCTTTATCTGTTTGTCACCCATGAAAAGAGTGATGATATTTGGGATGCATGGAAAACATAGCCCCTGGTATACTTCTCATAATCTCGTAACTCACACTATATTTTTGGGTGAAAATACAATCCAAGCTCTAAATCACACTTCCTCATAAGGATCTCAGCTGAAACACGGTTTAGAGAAAAGAGACTGGGAATACATCTCTATCCAGCTCAAACGCACGATTAATATGAATAAGAGTGCATTCTTTCAAATCTCAACACTTAAGCTCACTCACGGGCTTCTCTCAAGCCCCTCTGTAGTCTCGTGATTTTGTCAAGATTTTTGCTGACAGTAACTCATCAATAAGGATTTGAATTTGCTTTTCAACTACCTTGAGTATGAGGGGTAGTCGAATGGATATGAGAAATGCACGAGTTAGAATAAATTCCTTATGACACATTTCTACTGCA
>JAJOOF010007430.1:0-18819 GCA_029582545.1 Solanum lignicaule | reverse complement strand
ATATGAACTAAATGGGTTATGACTAATGATGTAGTAAAGGAATTAGTCCTTATATGATGTTATGAAGTATGTTGGTCTTATGTCTAATGTTAAATGAAGATGTTATGACTTGTTGAATATGATGTGCCTAGTCTATGGTGGCTTCCTAGGAACACTTGGTCGGAGTAGTATTATGGAATGCTACTTGCACATTGCACTAGTGTGACTTGGGGGTTGTCTTAGGTGATGGTTCCTATGTGAAGACTATGTATTATGGTGTGCTTATGACTCTATGAATATTTGTGGTTGGATTGATGAAGGCTATATGTAAGTTCACCTTTGGTAACCTTAAGGTGATACATTGCACCAAGTATTCCCTAAGGGTTTCTTGAGGAAAGGAGTTAAGATAAAGAGGAAGGTAATGTATTGTATGCATTAAATCTGCCTAAAATGTTATAAGTGGCTCTATGTGCATTTATGAATGGTTTCCATGTGTATGATGATGTATGTGGTTTATATTGTGCCTATTGTACTAAATGTTCTTGAAGTTTCTCTAAAAAGGCATGATGCATGGTTACCAATTAAATGTCCCTTTTAAAAGCATGTTTTTGCATGGTTATCATACTTAGTGCATTCTTGTACTAACACCATTCTTCTTCATCTTTTTACACCAAGTGTAGGTGGTGGTGGCTAAAGGGCCTTTCCTAGAAGTGAGGAGCTTGGCTTACTATTCCCAAGTTCGGGTGTGTCCTTAAAGATTCAAGGACATTTATGTTCAAGAGTTTCCTTAAGTTCTATGTACTAGATAGTAGTTTCTTTTGTATTGTAAGGGTTGTGTCCATCCTGTGTTGTAGTCGTGCTTTAAGATGGCTACCTTGAGACATAGTACTCCAAATTTGTAGTAAAAGTTTAAATGAGGTGAATTTTTAAGTCTTGTGTTATATTATGAAAAAGTTTTAAATTTTCCGCTATTTTTCTATGATAAATGCTATGACGATTGCTAAGGGATTGTATAAGACCTCCGAGAGGTCGAATATGCCGGTAACGGCTAGGGGGTGCTTTCGGGTCGTTACATTGTTTAGATGTCCATGTGAGACTGTAGACTTCCATTGTGTTTCAAGTGTTTTTTAAATGAAGTTTGATTGTTTGGATTTAAAGAAAAGTTTTTAAATTCCACACTATTTCTATGTATCGAATGTTATGAATGCTAAGAGGCTTGTACGAGACCCCTTCGGGGTTAAGTACGCCGTGTAAATTCCAGGGTATAGGCTCGGGTCTTTACGACGTACGTCTAAATGGTATGTGAAGCTTCACACGAACCGTGAAGTCATCTGTGAAGGAGACTAGTCAGATTTAGAGTTTAAGGTCTATTTCAAATGATCATATCATTTAGTACAAAATGAATTAGGTGTTCCATCACCTATCAAAAGATCTCTGAGTCATCTTTCCAACGTCACTGATTTTTCCTAATTCCAAGCTCGGAGTAAAACGGTATGCCCGAAATAGTGAATCCCTATTGGGTAGAGCATCTGCACGACCCACTTGACAGGCCGTGGTGCTCTAGACGGCCCGTGAAGTCTTTCCAGAGAGTCAATTCGGCAGTTTTAAGTCAGGGGTATTTCAATTTTTCCCAATTGTTTTAACCCTACACTACATCAGTTTACCTTCTAACCTAAGCCCTATATAATAATTTTAAACCCCCAAATTAAAGGAATTCAATTTATTCTCTTAAAATTCCCAAAAGTTGATCAAGTTCATCCTCCCCAAATATTTCTCTCTCTAAGGAAGAAGAAGAAGTCAAGTTAGAGTTTCAAGATCAAGTCTCCAAATTCACCAATTGCTTAAGGGAATTGAACTCCAAGGTATGATCGTGTTCACCTATGGAGCTCTTTCCTCCAAAGTGTTTCAAAATTCTCCAATTTTCAAGTTAGAAAACTCAAATTGAAGTTAGGGTTTTCTTCCATAGCATGGGTTCCTTTCAATGTTGATTCAATTGATTTTTTTATAAACTATTATTCATGAATTGAGATAATTCCATGTTTTTAAGTTGAATCCCCATGAACACATGCTTAATCAATGATTTCTAGACTATGATGATCAAAATTTGATCTTAAACTATGAAAGAGGAATTTATGAAGATATGCACGTTCTTTATGAAATTGATGAAAAATCGTTGAACTTGCTTTGAGAGTAAAACATAAATGATGTTGTTTTTGTTGTTGTGAAGGATTTCTCACATACTACTCAATACATGAGTGTGAATGGGTTTTCTCACATAAGGATTCTTAGAGTTGAAAGGTTTTCTCAACTAATCATTAAATCAAGTTTTAGGAGCTATTCTAATGAAACCTAGCTTTGATTGGATACTTGATGTTCCTTCCATGAATGATAAGACAAATTAAGCTTAATGAATATTTCGTGGGATTTATGCTTAGCACCGAGAGGATATTGAGATGGAAACTCTCGCATATCTAGAGGTCGGGTTTCTAATAGCAATCTCCTTATCCCATACCTATGTGCCACCATATGATGATTGTCTTGGATAGACGATAATTGTCTTAGATAGATATTAGCTAGTGGATCCATGTAAGCTAGAAGTTAAGGTTCTTACCTTGGCAAGTAAGGACACCCCTTTTCGGTGTGGGGCACACACCGGATTCCATGTTATTGCTCACATGGTCACTGTGTCGGTTAAGGCTACTTCCCAGGATAATGATGAACTAAGGTTACTTCTAGAAGTATCTCACATGTGTTCAAAAATGATTTTACTTTAATTGACCATGATCATGATTATGTTTTAACCTCTTTTCTTACGATTTAACTTGGTTTTTACATATCATGAAAATGTCCTATTAGCATGAATTTTATAACTCTATGCATTTCTATGATAATTGGTACAATTTTGTACCAACGCATACTCTTGTCTACATTATTTCAAAATTTAGGGTCCGACGCTCCGATTGCGCATTTCCCTGGCTAATGATCACTCTAGTAGTTTTGAGAAGTGGTGAGTCCTTATGATCTGAGGACCGAACCTTTTATTACTTATTGTTTTTACTTTTCAGATATTGTATGTGATTATGGGTTACGTCCCGATCATTCTTGATGTAATAGATGGTTTTTGAGACTACGTAGACTTCTGCTTCGTTTTTTACAAAATCTTTATGATATAAACTGTCTTTTCAAATTATTTAATTCTATTATCTTTGTTATGCATGCTAAGTGGCTTGTGTAGGGCCACTCGAGGTCATATACGTCATATCACGTCTAAGGTGTACTTTGGGTCGTGACATGCACTAGTAGTCAAAATTCATGCAACATGTTCCCTTTTTAAAATTTTAGGTGTTACACATCAAGTATCACAAAATCCACCATGATAGAAATATGTTTGACAATCACCAACACATCATGAATGATTTCCACAATTTCTTTAATTGAACGGTCACCCATTAGTAACTTCATTTGAAATGGAGAAAAGATTCTAATGTGACACCTAATAAATGTCATCAATGGAATAATGTTAAAACTTACTTCTTCATCACACAAATCACCTATTCACTCTCTTTTTTGAATTTGATACAGGATTTCAAATTGGTTAAATTCATTATTCGATTTCATTCCCTCTTTTGTAAAAATGGTATTGCAATAGTTGGTAACCTCTATTACCATGTTCTGATGAGGACACAAGGGTTCACAAAAACTCTTCATGAATTGAGCATTAATTGTTATGGAAGCACATTCATATTGACTGAGCTTAGCATCATTGAGAACTTTTTATAATATGTGTTTCCCTTGAATCTTCTTTGTTGCTCTAATGAATAGCGAATATACCTTGTGCAAGGATTGCTTAGCCAAGACTCTTCATTCTTCTTTTCTAAGATGACCTTTTCAGTTCTTCATTAATTTGCTTAGGCAAGATAGGCTCATCCAACATACTATCTTCATATAGTTCATTTGTAGGCCGAGAATGAATTTGAGATGAGAGTTGATTCACCCTTTTCTTTAGGTGTTCAATTGAGAGAACATGTGATTCTACGGACTGTGTAAGCAGTACAAGAACTTGTTTCAACTCCTCTACTCCTTCATTGATAGAAATTATCTTCTCCAAGTCTTGCTCAAGTAATCTTTCCATGTTATCTTTTATTAATGAATCATACTCCTTTTCTTTATGAAACTTTCTTTTGTTCCGACTTTGGTTCCACCTCTCATCTCCCTAGGATTTGTATCTTATTCTTGGGGAATAAAAGATTGAACTGTAGAAATTTTTGGGGTGTTACGTAAGAACTGAAGGTTGAGGCCATGAGGTTACCAGTGCTCCACTTGACTTGATAGGCGTCTCGCCGATCCAACACAAGTTCGATAGAGGGAAGTTGCAGGGCAAAAATACAATTATGAAAATTAGTGCTTCCTGTGGAATGTTCCAAGGATATATTAGGACCTTGTGCAATTATGTACCATATTCTTCTTCATGATTAGGGTAGTGGACATATGATAAGTACTGTGATAACACAGAATTTTTAGAGAGAAAAGATAATGAAGCATTTTCTAGCTTGTAAAGGAAGAAACCTCATATTTGTGCTAATCGAAGTTTTGAGTTCATAATTTGTCTATCAAATTAGCTTGGAATGGAGATTTTCAATATGGGTATTGTCTTTATTTCATCTTTAATGAGTAGATAAATCGTTATATTGGGGTGTGTGCTTGATGTGGTTGTAAAACCCCGAACGTGTAATCAGTAATTGGCTCCAATGTTGATTGTATTGCATGGATCTATTGTTGTCTTAAAGTATTAATCTAAAAATCAGTGGTTGCGTGGGAAATCTAAATAGATTCAGGGTAAGACTCAATAGTGAGGACTTGATTAAATTACATTATGGATTTTAGCCAAGGATAGGATAATCTGAGTTGTTTAACATTTAGGGGTCGTTTGGTACAAAGATTAATAATGCAGGGATTAGTAACACAGAGATTAATAGTGCAGGGATTAGTAATGCAGTGTTTATTTTTATCAAGTGTTTGATTCATTGTTTCCCACCTCATCTTGTGTTTGAATTAAAACTCTATAAAAAGTTTCTTTCCAATTTTATCCTTGAATTATTATGTAATTGGGTCAAAGTAGATAATTGTTAGATAATATTTAATTTTCTTGTCATGTTTGTTATTTTTTCACTTGAATTATTTAAGAATAAGTAATTGTCATCTTAATCAATTGATCACTCACAAAATATCAATTTAAAAAATATAAACCATCTGCTTTTAAAACCAAAAAGACGGTAAACAATAGAAACAATGAATAAACCATCTACATTTATACATAAAAAATGCAAGTTGTAGATATATGCAATTTTATAAATTATTCAAAGTACAAATTATTAGAAAACCAAGTATATATATATATATATTCACATTTCAAATATTGTATTGGATTTGTTTAGTAACAAACAACGCTCTCTAGATAATTTGTAAGCTAATTTATTTAAATAAATTTACTAGTACAAATATATAAAATCAAGAAAATAAACAAAATAATTAAAATAATTTGAGGAATATTTTTGTCTTTACATAGACTTATCCCATGGTATTAAATCCAATGTATTACTAATCCCTCCAAATGGAAGGTATTAGTAATACATCCTATAATACCATGTAGGATATATAATTAATCCATGAATTAGTTATACATAGACCCAAATTCCTACCAAACATAGTATTAAATAATACCACACATAATACATGGACTATTTCTTCTAATACTTCCTACCAAACGACCCCTTAATATAAGCTAGGGATAGTATATCCACTCAAACAATATTTGGTGTTTTGTTTGAAAGGATCTTGGAATTTGAAAAAATCCAAGGGACATATGCTTAATAGTTTGCGAGAATATCAAGGTGTAGCCTAGACCAAACACTATCTATGTATCCAACAATGTTATTCATTTAATCTTTACCTATTTGAGTTGAAACCTCAATCTCTATGCACAACCTAGTCATTTCCAATCTTGTTAAATCTTATTTGTGTTGATTTCCTATTTTTGTCGCTTAACTTTGATGAATGTTTAGTTGTTTGTTAAAAAAAAAAAAATAATATATATATATATATATATATTTGCTTATTAAGAAATCAATTTGCTAATTTGTTCGAATCGTGAAATCAATAGAAGAAGAGTCTCATATTTTAATCCTTTTGGTTTGACCCTGACTTCATAAGTTGGGTAATCATTTCACATACGACCGCATATGCCTTGATATGTGAGACATAGTTGAGTGTTATCAACTTGTAACACGAATTCTTGGGGAAAAGCAAACGGTCATTGAAAGACTTAAGAAAGCATCATATGAATGTAAGCAACTTTGTTATCTTTGAAAAAAAAGGTACATGGCTTGGCAAGTTTAAGATACTTGCAATATGAAGTTCCCGTTCAAAGATTTTTTTCTGAATCATGACTCAAAGTTAGGGCAATCCATAAACTTGGTCTTAGAATAACATAAGCAAATAATACTTTTGAGACTCGGGAGCTAACTCTTCATTTATTTCTTTACAACACTAGGAGATGCCTGTATTTATCTATTTATGTAAATAGAATCAATATGATATGATGATGATTTCCCAAGATTTTTTGAATGAAATATAAGAATAATCAAGAATATCGACCACACTTAATAATTCAAATACAGAAGGAATAATAATTCAAAGTTGGAGAAGGAATCCTAAGTTGTTTAGGATTTGTTATTTTTTGTACTTATTTAATTATTGTCTAGTTAGGATTTGGTTGTCCTAGTTTATATAGAAAAAGTTTTTTAGTCATAGTTTGATTTGGTTTCTTACTATTATGAATAGGGATGTTTCTAAATATTCTCAATATATAGAAAATATAGAAATATACAGAATGGAGATAACTTGAATCATGATTCAAGAACCTTTGAGTTTGTACATAAAATATTTTCCTTCAAATTGATATAGGAGTTTCTACATCCTGATAAAGGGTTGAAGAGTTTCTGCTACTGGAAGGAGTTTATGACCCATCTATGCCGCCCGTCTGACAAATGATTATGTCGACAACTGTCGGACGAATGATATATGCATGAAAAAAACATCCTAGGAAGAAAAACTTACAAAAATACTACAGATTTAAAGAAGTACAAGCAAACATGACACTAGAGGAAGAAACTGTACTCTAATTTAAAGTTGGAGAAAATAAAGAAAGAACAAAAAAGGAGTTGGTGGGAAGTGCATTAACGAGAGTTGGAGAGAAAGTGCTCCAATAGGAAAATAAAAAAAAATAAAAAATGAAAAGAAAAGGTGTTGGTACGAAGGGGATCAATGAAAGTTGCAGAGATAGTGCTCCGATCACAAAAAAATGGAGTTGGTTGGAAGGGCATCAATGAGAGTTGGGGAGAAAGTGTTCCAATGCCAAAAAAGAGGAGTTGGTGAGAAGGGAATCAACCTTGGAAGTTGGAGAGAAGTGTTTCAACACAACAAAGAGATAAAATATTGCGAGTTTGAGAGAAAATGCTCCAACACTTGGAAGTTGGAGGGAAGTTCTCCAACATAACAAAAACAAATTATGTGAGTTGGTGAGACAATGCTCCAACACTTGGAAGTAGGAAAGAAGGTGCTCCAACACAACCAACAGAAAAATAGGAATTGAAGAGAAGTTCTCCAATACAACAACAATAACAAAAATGAAATTGAAGATTGAAGAACAGTGCAATCCTATACAACAACAATGTCAAGAAGAAAATATGCAAGAGTATACAACGTCAAATTACGGGAGAATGTTGGAACAATATTACAAAGTTGAAATAGGAATCCTAAGTTGTTTATGATTTGTTATTTTTGGTACTTATTGAAATAATGTCTAATTAGGATTTCTTTGTCCTGGTTTATATAAGAACGGGTTTCTAATCCAAGTTTAATTTCATTTCTTACTATTATAAACAAGGATGTTGCTAGTTATTTTTGCAATATACAGAAAATACAGATATATACAAAAGATGTCACGACCTAAGGCTACCCCTTTACGTAACACAGGACCTAGGATCACGAGTGACCCCAAGTAAACCATGAGTCTGGCATATCATAAGCATAGTGAAAAAATAACTATATAAACATGAACTGTGCGGAAGATAAAACAGTAGATAACTGGAAAATGGGGAAAACCCAACTAGTCTGAATGTATAAACCATACTAAGAGTTTAATAACAACTGAAAGATAAACTCAACAATCCAAGTTGATTCTACTACTATGTCGGAAAAAGCCTCTAACTGAGTTGAGTTGCTGGGACATGCCCCCCAGCTAACTCTAACAAAAACTAAAACTTAAAAGTAAAGACTGAAATGAAAGCATGTCCATTGTCCTCGAAGTATGAGGACTCACCACTGACGCTGCTGAAATACGGACTGAGAATCGATCTAAGTGCGATTTGAATGGTAAGTAGCTGAACCTACATCATGAAAAGATGTAGCGCAGTGTATCTGTCAGTACTTGGAATGTACTGAGCATGCAGGATATAGATACTAAGTTGGAAAAATATATATACACTCAACATAGCATAATTGAGCAATACTGTAAACTGAGGACACAATATACCTTGCCAGGGGTAAAAAGGCATGACTAGCATGATCACTAAATTTGATGCCCACATAGGGGACTTATACTCATATGGGGGCACGTAGTTCTAGGACTATGAGGGTACGCTGAACCCTAGTCAAACTCGGTGCTAAGTCTACTCCCTAATGAATATATATATGACTTTAATGTAACTGAAATGCAGAATAGCTCAAAATACTGACATGCTAACTGAGAATGCAACATTTATATACTGATAATGTGACATTAGAAATCTGAAGCATGATTATCTGTTTAACTGACCTAGCAAGTGGAATTCATTAACTAAGAGAATCTACACAAACTAGGGTTCTCAGTACTATGCAGGGAATTATATTAAAATTATCAAGAAACAAGTTATTTAGATCAAGGGAACCATAATCACAATAAATTTTGAAAATCTAGAAACCCTAGGTCTCAACAGTTTAAGAAAATCTAAAGAACTAACAGAATTCTAGGGACCTAGTGGATGAAGGAATCTACTAGTGAAATCCCACATACCTGGTTTTAATTTTGATGTTTTTTTGGTCAATAAAGGTTTTAGGTAGGTTCTGGCTAAATGATTAGGCTTAAACTGACTAAAACGACGTAGTTTAGGTATTAAACGACATAGTTTAGGTATTAAATGACGTTGTTTAAATGTCCAAAGCATTTGGGAAAGACAAAAATGACCCTGACTTAATAGCTAACGAGGCCATCGACAGCCCCTCACCGATGGTCCGTCGTGGCAGGGTGTTGTTTGGCGTTTGAGGCTAGGTTAGGTGGTCACGATCCCGGACCCTGGACCACAGACTATGGTCCCACCTACGTTTTGTAGGTCCGCCCGTGTGACATGATTTTTCCTAGGGTTCTAGATGAACAACCACAAACCATACCTACGGTTTGTGGCCCAAACCACGGGCCATGGTTTGGCCTCTGTATGTGGCACCTGCAAGTTTTGAAAATCTATAATGGCTCTTTCTCGAATCAGGGGTGTTACATTATCTCCCCCTTGGGAACATTAGTCCTCAAATGAAGTCTAAACTAGTTGAGTGTGGAGGGAATTAGCTGCAATTCCTACCACAAAGTACTAGAAACTGATATCTAACTGAATTGAGTTCCAAGAACATGCAAATACGCTGAAATGCAAGAACGGCAGAAGGAACATGATACTATGACTAAATTTATGCAAGAGTAAATTGAGAGACTAGAGAGGAACTATTACCTCAAGCTGAAATAGAATCGGAAGGAAAGAGATGAGGATACTTGGCCTTCATGGCTTCTGCTTCCCAAGTAGCTCCATCTGCGGACTAAAACCTTCACTGAAGCGACTTCTTTATTTCTCAACCTACGAACCTGACGGTCAAGGATCTCTACTGGCACCTCCTCATAAGTGAGATTATCCTTCACAACCACTCTCTAATAGTACTATCGATGTTGGATCACCCACACAATTTTTCAACAAGGAAATGTGAAAGACTGGATGAACCGCTGCTAATTCTGTTGGCAACTCTAACTCATAAGACATATTACCAACATTTTTCAGGATTTTGTAAGGACCTACATATCAGGGATTAAGCTTCCTTTTCTTGCAGAATCTCATCACCCCCTACATAGGTGACTTTCAGGAAAACCCAATCATCAATTTCAAACTCTAAGTCCCTTCTCCTCACATCTACATAGGTCTTCTGACGACTCTGGGTTGTCTTTAGTCTATCTCTAATGAGCTGAACTTCTTTCATAGCCTCATGAACCGAATATGGCCCTACCAAGGCAACTTCACCTACTTCAAACCAACCAATCAGGGACCTGTATCTACGCCCATATAATGCCTCATACGGGGCCATCTGAATACTTAAATGGAAACTATTGTTGTAGGCAAACTCTATGAGAGGAAGGTGATCATACCAACTTCCCTTGAAATTGATCACACAGCTCTCAACATGTCCTCTAAGGTCTGAATGGTACGCTGTGTCTGACCATCCGTCTGTGGATGAAATGCTATGCTGAGATTTACCTTAGTACCAAGACCTTTCTAAAACGATTTCCAGAAATGAGAGGTAAACTGGGGACCTCTAGCTGAGATGATAGACTAGGAAACCCCATGCAACCTAACTATCTCATTGATGTAGAGTTTGGCGTAGTCCTCTGTTGAATCTGTAATCTTGATAGCTAAGAAGTGAGCGGACTTAGTAACTCTGTCCACTATCACTCAATTGGAGTCATGTTGTCCGCGAGTACGAGGTAAACCCGTAATGAAGTCCATCTTTATCACTTCCCACTTCCATGTAGGAATGTTAATCTCTTGAGTCATACCTCCTAGTTTCTGATGTTCTACCTTAAGCTATTGATAATTTGGACACTTAGCCACAAAATATGTTATGTCCCTCTTCATGTCGTTCCACCAAAAGACTTCCCGTAGATCATAGTACATCTTAGTGGCACCTTGATGAATGGAATACCTGGATTTATGAGCCTCTATATGGATCTGCTGCCTTAACCCACCCACATTAGGAACACACAACCCACCCTGGTAATGAAGCACACCATCTCCTCCTTGGGAGAAAACCTGTACTTTTTGCTTATGAATTATACGCTTCAACTGAAATAATATAGGATCACTATCCTATTTTTCCTTAACCTCCACTACCAATGAAGACTCTGATCCATTCTGAACTGTCACCCCACTATTTGAGGTGTCCATAAGATAAACTCCTAAGCGAGCAAGCCGATGAGCATCTTTTGATAACTCTTTCTTTTCTTCCTCAAAATGTGCTACACTGCTCATAGACAGTCTGCTGAGTGCATCAGCCACTACATTGGCCTTACCAGGATGGTAAAGCACACTCATGTCATAGTCCTTGAGGAATTCAAGTTGTCTCCTCTGATGAAGATTCAACTCTTTCTGGGTGAACACATACTGGAGGCTTTTATGATATGTGAATACATCAGCATGAACACCATACATGTAGTGTCTCCAAATCATTAGGGAAAATACTACAGCTGCAAGCTCGAGGTCATGAGTCTGGTAGTTCTTCTCATGAACCTGAAGTTGTCTAGAAGCATAAGTTATGACCTTACCTCGCTGCATCAACACACAGCCTAGGCTGACCCTGGATGCATCATAATAAATCACATAACTGTCTGAACCATTAGGTAGAGTCTAGACCGGAGTTATAGTCAACCTAGTCTTCAGTTTTGAGAAGCTTTTCTCACACTCATCTTACCACTGAAATTTGACCTTCTTCTGAGTCAACTTGGTCAATGGGGAAGCTATGGATGAAAATTATTTAACAAATCTGCTATAATACCCATCCAAACCCAAGAAACATCAAATATATGTTGGGGTGGGTCTGGACCAATGCTTTACTGCCTCAATTTTCTAAGAATCCACTCGGATCCCTTCGCTGGATACAACATAACCAAGGAAAGCGACAGACTTTAACCAGAATTCATATTTGCTAAACTAAGCGAATAACTGGCGATCCTTGAGAGTTTGCAGAACAACTCTGAGATGAGTCGCATGCTCTTCCTCATTCCGAAAATAAATGAGGATATCATCACTAAAGACGATGACAAACAAATCCAAATACTGTTTGAACACTATATTCATTAAATCCATGAAAGCTACAGGAAAATGTGTTAGTCCAAAAGACATCACTACAAATTCAAAGTGAGCATACCGAGTTCTAAATGTTGTCTTCAGAATGTCATTATCTCTAACTCTGAGCTAATGATAGACAGATCTGAGTTCTATCTTGGAAAGTAACCAGCACCCTCAAGTTGGTCGAACAAGTCATCAATCCTGGAGATGGGATACTTATTCTTGATGGTGACTTTGTTCAACTGCTGATAGTCAATGCACATTCTGAGAGACCTATCTTTATTTTTCACGAACAACACTGGATCACCCCATGGAGAGATACTGGGTCCGATGAAGCCCTTATCTAGAAGGTCTATCAACTGATCTTTCAATTCCTTAAGCTCGGTTGGGGCCATTTTGTAAGGAGGAATTGAAATAGGCTGGATATCGGGGAGGAGATCTATTTTGAAGTCGATTTCCCTTTTGGGAGGCACTTCGGGAAGATCTTTTGGAAACACTTCTGGAAACTCATTTACTACTGGGACTAACTAAAGAGTTGGGGCTTCAGACTTTGAATCCTTAACTCGAACAAGATGATAAATATACCAATTGGAAATCTTCTTTCTGGCCTTAAGGCAAGAGATGAATCGACCCATAAGCAATGAGCTACTACCCTTCCATTCTAATACTGGCTCATTTGGAAACTAAAACTGAACGATCCTAGTTCTATAGTCGACTGAGGGATAATAGGAATGTAACTAATCCATGCCTAAAATGATACCAAAATCTACCATTTCTAACTCTACAAGATCTGCTCAGGTGACTTTCTAAGAGACTCTGACAAGGCAATTTTTGTATATCCGTCTAGCTATAACTGGGTCACCAACTGGAGTAGAGACTGAGAAGGGTTCTGAGAGTTTATGGACTAATGCCGAAGTTTACTACTATATAAGGAGTTCCAAAAAATAATGTAGCCCCTGGATCTAACAATGCATAAACATCTAAATGAAAGATTCGTAATGTACTACTGACCAAATCACGAGAATCTTCTTGGTCCTGGCGAGCCTAAAGAGCATACAACCTATTCTGGTGATGAGCCCCAGCTATCCTAGAAGAAGCACCTTGTTGAGTTGGGTAACCTGCTGGAGCTTTAGACTGAGACCTATTATTGTTACCCCCTTTCCCCTGCCTGGCATAAGGGCAATGCTTCAATTTATGGTCAGACTGACCACACCCAAAACACCCTTCATTTCCTGCAAAACACTCGTCCGGATGGTTCTTACCACACTTTGGACAAGTTGCATAAGTCATGTTACTTAAAGCACTCCCTTAAGACTTAGAGCCCGATGCCCTACATTTATGATTGTTTCAAAACCTGAGGGATGGAGTACTAGCTTATGAAGGTGTTGGGGCTGTAGACCTCTGCTAAAATTGTGAGCGGTTCCCACCGTTCGACTTCTATTGTGAGTATTCATAGTTCCCAGCTCTGGCCTTTTAATTATCCTTAGCAAATTCCCTAAGCTTATCTCCCTCAACCTTCTGAGCATGAGTCATTAGTCTGGAGATATCCATATCCCCTATAAGCATAACATTCTTGCACTCAGTCTTCACCAGATCGGATACCCCCAAAAAAACTTACTCATTTGTTGCCTTGGATGCACAACCATGTGTGGAGCATACCTGGAGAGCTGGGTGAACTTTAGTTCGTACTCTTGGACCGATATAATACCCTGCTTCAAGTTCATAAAGTCTTGTGCCTTAGCTTCTCTCAACCCTCTTGGGAAGAACCTGTCTGGAAAAGCTCCAATAAAATAATCCCAAGTCATAGGAGTTGCATTTACACCCCTGTTTTCTTTCCACTGTGTGAACCAGATATGAGCCACATCCTTAAGTTGGTAGGATGCAAACTCAACACTCTCAGTTCAAGTCACTTGCATTACCCCAAGTATTTTCTTAACCTCATCAATGAAGTTCTCTGGATCCTCACAAACCTTCGACCCTAGAAATTCAGGTTGATTCATCCGATCAAAGTCTCGAACCCTAGCTGCAGTAGATCCACCACTTGCGTTAGTAGGAACAAGGACTTACTGATTGTTCTGAGTGGCCACACTTTGAGCCAAGAGCTAGATCGCATTCAAAAATTTTGCATTTGTAACCTAATGGTTCAGGACTGGAGGAACTGTGTTAGCATTGCATGCATTATCATTCTGTGTGTTAGCTCTACGAGGAGGCATGATCTGAAACATATAACAACGGATTAGAAAGGGGATCATACCCACACAATAAGTATAGCAAAGAAGGTGAAGTTTTTCCTTAAGACACTTCATAGCCTCTCTCTCATAGTTGTGGTGCACTTCACACCCATGAAAGAGACTCTACTTTGTGAGGCTTTCAGACATCCTAGGACTTTTTAACCTAATGCTCTTATACCAAGTTTTTCACGACCCGAGGCTACCCCCTTGACGTAACACGGGACCTAGGATCACGAGTGACCCCATGTTAACCCTGAGTATGGCATATTATAAGCATACTTAAAATGTAACTATACAAACATGAACTATGCGAAAGCTAAAACAGTAGAAAATTGGAAAATGTGGGAAACCCAACTAGTCTAAATGTATAAACCATACTAAGAGTTTAATAACAACTGAAAGATAAACTCAACAATCCAAGCTGATTCTACTAGTATGTCTGAAAAAGCCTCTAACTGAGTTGAGTTGCTGGGACATGCCCTTCCGTTTACTCTAACAAAAATTGAAACTGAATTGTAAAGATTGAAATGAAAGCATGTATATTGTCCTCCAAGTATGAGGACTCCCCACTGAAGCTGTTGAAATGCAGACCAAGAATCGATCTATGCGCGATCTGGATGCTAAGTACATGAACCTACATCATGAAAGGATGTAGCACAGAGTATGCATCAGTACTTGGAATGTATTGAGCATGCAGGATATAGATACTAAGCTGAACAAATATATATATCTATATATATATATATACACGTTGAACAAAGCATAACTGAGCAATATTGTAAGCTGATTAAGAAAGTAAATACTGAAAAGATAACTGAAAAGCTAAACTGAATGCAATGACTAAGTCTAATCATGAAAAGGACATGCTAAACTGAATATTGAAGTATATATTGAAAACCTGGTCAAATGCATAAAGAGTCTAATTGTGGTAGCTACTATAAACCGACATAAAACCAAGCTAAACGTGGAGTCCGATGTATACGCCCCATCGAGTGGACCCAATATACCTTGACAGGGGTATAAAGGCATGACTGGCATGATCACTAAATCTGATGCCCACAGAGGGGACTTACACTCTTACTGGGACACATAGTTCTGGAACTGTGAAGGTATGTTGAACCTTAGTCCAACTCGATCCTAAGTCTACTCCCAACTGAATATTTATATGACTGTAATGTAACTTAAATACTAAATAGCTCAAAATACTGACATGCTAACTGAGAATGCAAATATTGGTAATGTGACATTCGAAATCTGAAACATGATTATCTATTTAACTGACCTAGCAAGTGCAATTCATGAACTAAGAGAATCTACACAAACTAGGGCTCTGATTACTATGCAGGGAATTATACTAGAATTATCAAGACAAGTTATTTAGATCAAGGGAACCATAATCACAATAAATCTTGAAAATCTAGAAACCCTAGGTCAGAACAGTTTATGAGAATATGAAGAACTAACTGAAAACTAAAGACCTAGTGTATGAAAGGAATCCACTAGTGAAATCCCACATACCTGGTGACGAAGTCTACCGAAAAATCCTTCGATTTCAGGGTTGGAACTTGAAGAAAACCTTCTGCTCGTTCTTGAGAGGCTGGTCGACTTTCCTCTTCTTTTTTACTCTAATTTTGATGATATTTTTGGTGAATAAAGGTTTTAGGTAGGTTCTGACTAAATTACTAGGCTTACACTGAGTAAAACGGCGTAGTTTAGGTAGTAAACGACGTTGTTTAAATGTCCAAATCATAGGAGAAAGACAAAAACCGACCCTAACTTAGCAGCCAATGAGGCCATCGACAGCCCCTGACCGATGGACCGTGGGCTGACCGACGGTCCGTCCTGGCAGTGCGTTGTTTGGCGTCTGAGTCTAGGTTAGGTGGTCACGATCCACGGACCGTGGTTCCACCTACAGTCCGTAGGTCCGGTAGTGGGTCATGATTTTTTCTAGGGTTTTGGGTGGCCAACCACGAACCATACCTATGGTCCGTGGTCGAAACCACGGGCCATGGTTTGGCCTCCGTCAGTGGCACCTGCACGTTCTGAAAATCTGTAATGGCTCTTTTTCGAATCAGGGGTGTTACAACAGAGATGGAACTTGAAGTAAAATTCAAGAACTGTGATATTATAAATAAAATATTTTCCTTCAAAGATCTATTCTCAATAATTAGAAAATTTTAATTATGACCAATCATTCTTTAAGATTTTCTTAAAAACATTTATGCAGCAAAATTTCGACCAAGGAGAAAAAACCAACATATATCAATGGTTCGCATAACATGTAAACTAAAATGTATTTGTGGTACAAATAATGCACAAATCATTTACCCCTAAAAGCCTCTTAGAAGTTAAGCTAGTGAATCTATGGAAACAAGAACATGTATATTCTTACGTCATGAAGCATGTAGAGCATATAACCGTAAAAGAAAATGTACCACAATACTCATATTATATTTAGGTAACCTTACTCATAGGTATCGAATGCCCTCTCAAGCTGCAGAACATTCAGTGTGGTCATCTTAGTCGGTATTCATAATTTTGAACATATCTAATATGTAGATCAGTATTTAACATATAATTAATCACGCAGAACATGCATATGATCTCAGGTAGCACGCTTTTTTATAATAAACTAACTTATGACATAATTATCATTGCAATAATTAATCCACAAGATGGGGGCGCACATATTATGGGCTAGCTATGAAAACTAGTGATAAAAAGCAGATTTGATGTAAGGCATGTAGCCTGTGAATAAATGGGCTATATGACACTTAGCATGTAAGCTAGTAAACTATGACACAAGAATCATGTAAAATCCTATATGTAGGCAAACTAAAACATATACATGTATGATCTAATGTTAACTTCTGCCTAACTAGTTCCTCTACAACTTACAGGATCATTCCTCAAGTCCTCCGAAGAGTCGTACCCTAAGGAGTTCTATTTAACATATGTACCAATATAGTTTAGGTTGTTCAAATAACTTTCTTCTATACTTTAAATGTGATAATTACTTTGCCAAGGATAACTACCTTCTACTTTATCTTTTACTATTTTAAGAACTCACATAGAGCTCAACTTAAGCCTAACTCCACAATATTCTCCAATTTTAACCTTTGTTATCATAATAAATTTCATCATCACTATGACAATCATCATATCATATATTACTGGAAAGCTCCAAAGTGCCAAGTTGGATTACCATTTTACCCCTACTCTATATAAAAATATTATAAATTATATATATATTAATTAATTATTAATCCAACTCAAAAGTTTATTTTTCATTTATCAATTACTATGAATTATGTCTCTTCAATGGCTCAATCCAATTTCCCAACAACCAGAAAACTTCATTTATCTAAACCGTATATTATTTTTTGTTTTCAAAGCATTTAGTTACTTTTCTGTATTAAATTAAATATTTCCAGTTTTCTAATCATTTAACTAATTGAATGGTATAACTGATGCATAGACTCTCTTCAGTTTTGGAATATGAATATATATATATATATATATTGTAAAAAATATTTGTATGTCTTGTGTTATACATTTGTTGTTTATTAGTTTTTGTATTATGAAATTTATAAATATTTAATTTAAAGTTTTATGATATCTTTTGGTATTCCTCCATTTTTATCTATATAAATTCATCTTTTTTGGTTCATGTGATCCCTACCCAAGGTTATCATTTTCATTTTATAGTTAGAGTAGTGAAGTGTTTATATCATTAGTGTAGTATTTGATTCATGTTTTAGTTTGATTCGATGAAGAAGGCAATAAGAGAGAAGGAGTTGACAAGAACTTGAAAAATTCTGTACTGATTCTATAGTTTTTTTCATCAATATTGTAATGATTACAATCCTAAAAAGAATGTGTACATTGTATTTTTCGTATCTACTTTTTTTTCTTTGTATTTCCTCCCTATTAAACCTCTTTAATTTGTATTTTTTATGTGGGCTCAAATTGGTATTTAATTACTCATTCCATGTATATTTTCATAGATTTTTTTTTTGTTCCAACAAATTCATAAATATTCACATGAAATATACATGCGATGCACGTGCCCAGAAACTAGTAATAGAATAAACCTCTATATACATATTCTCACAAATAAATGGAAAACATTTACCCTTTAGGCCTTATTGGATAACTGCGGGTATCTTTGTTAATATGGATAAATACATTTTGCTAACAACATCAACAGCTACAATCACCTCATCAATCACATCTAATCATGGCATAAACATTAAGGGTATGTTTGGAAAGTCACCTGGTAATTGGAATTGGTGTAATTAGTAGGGTAGTAATTACCAACCTAATAATTACACTGTCTAGTAATTACACTGACCTGTTTGGTTGCCACAGTGTAATTACACATGTTCCGTTTGGATACCACAGTGTAATTACAC
>JAJOOF010007429.1:0-21225 GCA_029582545.1 Solanum lignicaule | reverse complement strand
TAATATGAATTCGCATCCCCATATCGGTGCTCAATACTACTCCCAAAATATACTTAGCTCATATGTTTGTAAAAACAAAACTCTTTCTTTGAATTGAGATAATTACTCAAAACTTAGCTTAAAAGCTCTCTTGGAATTGATGTTCCCTTTTACTGAAAACTAGCCCAAAGGCTCTTTTGGAAATCATAGTTCCTTTCTTGCTCAAATGTGAAAACATTTATAAACTTCTTTGGGAATACTTAGTTCCCTAATAACTTTTGAGAAATGAACTCAACTCTTTACTCTTTACTTTACTTGAAACTTGAGCCTAAAAACGAAGTTAAAACGTTTGTTAAAGACTCTTGAAGACTTTAAGAAACTTTGTTTTGACTTGCTTCTTAACTTCTAGACTTGACTCTTAACTTATTTGACTTTGATCTTAACTTTCCTTGAATTGGATTATGGATTCAAGGTTCATGATCTCATGTTTATGGATAATTTCATGATGTTTAGATGTACCTTAGAGTGTTGGAAACAACTAGAAAACATAGGTACATCGCTTAGGAACAAGTACGAGAAAGTGGGGAACGAATGGGGAGAACTGGCGTCCCTGGCGCTCTGAGAGGCGCGGGGCGCCAACCCTCAATCTTCAAAGGGCTGCCTGTGGCGCTCTGGCTGGCGTGACGCGCCAGAGGCCAAAGTTCAGAGGAACTTTTGTGGCGCTCTGGCAGGCGCAGTGCCCCAAGCCTTTGCCCAGAAAAACCCCAATTTCTCTCCTTCATTTTTCATCTCTAAACCCTCTAAACTTCAATCGTACCTTCCCCAAACACTTCGGATCAATAGTACCCTCAACATACAACAAATTTAACTCGAAAATTCACCTGGAACCACGAATGAAATCAACAAGAAACTTCAACAACACAACCAATCAAGAACTTCACCTTTTTATATATGAACAACCCAAAATCGCTGAATTGAAACAAGTTGGTGTGTAGGTGAACTAACCCATCACTAAAAGATCTCACATACCTTAATAGGGATCACTCCCGACGAATTCCACTTCAAACGCTTGACGTTCTTGGCGAAATCTTGGCTTTTCTCCCTTTCTTTCTTCTTTTCTCTTTTCTCCAAGCCCTAAGCATATTTCTCAATTCTCCAAACTGACTAAGTCATGTTTTTACCCCAATAAATCCCTAAAAACGAATTAGGAAATTAATTAGAGAAAAGACTACTTTGCCCTTCCCTAAATCCGGATTGGGACTTTCCTCAATCCAACAACCCAACTTCCGAAAGGTATATCTCACTCATACAATGTCGCAATCATCCAATCTCAGCGGCGTTGGAAAGATCTCTCCAAGGGCTTTCCAACCATATCCATAGCTGATCCTAACTCCTCCTGATCTAGGAGTTATGGCCGTTTGAAAATGGCCAGAACTCACTTTCTTAACTTAGACAAAATTTCCATATTTCCTTATTCTTTCCAAAAATCAATATTTTCATATTTTAAACTCTTTATAGTCGTTTCTAGGTGCGAGATGTTACAATATCTCCTCCTTGGGAACATTCGTCCTCGAATGAGCTTTATTTCAGTAAGCTAAGGGTAGCAACATCAAGTTCAACACTGAACAAGCAAAAGCAAGTAACAACATGCATACTCATAATTTAGCTATTACTAAGAAGAGGATTAGTACCTTAATCTGAATTTTCTCCGGATTCAAAGAGATGTGGATATCTCTTCTTCATATCCTCTTCAGCTTCCCAAGTAGCTTCTTCAACAAATTGGTTCCTCCAAAGGAATTTGACTGATGCGACCTCCTTTGTTCTCAACTTGCGAACTTGGCGATCTAAAATCTGGACCGGAATCTCCTCATAAGATAAATTATCCTTAATCTCAACATTTTCAGTTTGCACTATCAATGAAGGATCTCCCATGCACTTCTTCAACATAGAGATGTGAAATACCGGATGAACTGCTGCTAACTCTTGAGGTAGCTCCAACTCATAAGCTACATTACCAATCCTCTTGACTATGCGATAAGGTCCAATATATCGGGGACTAAGTTCCCCCTTCTTACCAAACCTCATAACACCCTTCATGGGTGAAACTTTCAAATATACCCAATCATCTACTTTGAACTCTAACGCCCTTCTCCTAACATCAGTGTAGGATTTCTGACGACTCTGTGTTGTTTTCAATCTCTCTTGAATTACTTTCACTTTCTCCATAACTTGATGAACTAAATCTGGCCGTATCAACCCTGCTTCACCAACTTCAAACCATCCAATAGGAGATCTGCATCTTCTCCCATAAAGAGCTTCATATGGAGCCATTTGGATGCTGGAGTGGTAACTGTTGTTGTAAGCAAACTCAATAAGAGGTAGGTGATCATTCCAATTTCCTTTGAAATCCATCACAGAAGCCCTCAACATATCCTCTAAGGTCTTAATAGTGCGCTCTTCTTGCCCATCTGTCTGAGGATGTAAAACAGTACTTAAATTCACCTTCGAACCCAAACCTTTCTGGAAAGATTTCCAGAACTGTACAGTAAATTGTGCACCTCTATCTGAAATAATGGAGTCCGAAACTCCATGGAGTCTTACCACTTCTTGAATATATAGCTTAGCATAATCTTTTTTCGAATGGGTAGTCTTTACCGGTAAAAAGTGGGCTGATTTTGTCATTCTGTCGACAATCACCCAAATAAAATCATGTTGTCTGCGAGACCTTGGCAAACCCGTGATGAAATCCATATTAATCATCTCCCACTTCCATTCTAGAAGTTCAATATTCTGCGCCAAACCATCGGGCCTTTGGTGCTCGACTTTCACTTGCTGGCAATTTGGACACTTAGCAACAAACTCTGCAATGCCCTTCTTTATGCCATTCCACCAATACACTTCTCTCAAATCGCGATACATCTTTGTGGAAACTAGATTAATGGAATATCTGGAGCTATGAGCTTCCTCCATGATCCTCTCTTGGAGTTCATCCACCATTGGTACACACAATCTACCTTGATATCTCAATACACCATCTCCCCCTTGTTCAAAAGCTAATACTCTTTGCTTATGAACATTTTCCTTTAAGTCTAGAAAAATGGGATCTTGGTCTTGCTTTTCTTTCACTTCTGACACTAGTGATGATTCAGCCCCGTTCTTCACCACTATTCCTCTTTCTATGGAATCCATAAGTCTGATTCCCAGGCGTGCAAGTCTGTGCACATCTTTGGCTAACTCCCTCTTTTCTTCCTCAACATGGATGGTACTACCCATGGATAACCTGCTTAAAGCATCATCAACCACATTAGCCTTACCTGGGTGGTAAATAATACTTATGTCATAATCCTTGAGTAATTCCAACCACCTCCTATGTCTGAGATTGAGCTCTTTCTGAATGAATACATATTGCAAACTCTTGTGATCAGTGAATATATCAACATGAACACCATACAAGTAGTGTCGCCAAATCTTCAAGGAGAAAACTACAGAAGCCAACTCTAAGTCATGGGTTGGATAATTCTTCTCATGAACCTTCAATTGTCTGGAGGCATAAGGTATCACCTTGCCATTCTGCATTAACACACAACCCAAACCAACTCTGGATGTATCACAATACACCACAAAACCTTGAGTACCCTCTAGTAAGGTCAAAACTGGGGCACTAGTCAACCTCTTCTTCAATTCCTGAAAGCTTTTCTCACAAGCTTCAGACCATTGAAAATTCACTATCTTCTGAGTCAACTTGGTCAAAGGAGACGAAATAGATGAGAACCCCTCTACAAACCTTCTATAATAGCCAGCTAAACCCAAGAAACTCCTAATATCAGTTGGAGATGTGGGTCTAGGCCAATTCTGCACTGCCTCAAATTTCTGAGTATCAACTCTAATACCATCACCGAAAATAATATGGCCCAAGAATGGCACAGACTCAAGCCAAAACTCACACTTAGAGAACTTGGCATACAACTCTCTATCCTTCAAGGTCTGAAGAACTATTCTGAGATGACTAGTATGATCTTCTTCATTCCTGGAATAGATTAGTATGCCATCAATGAAGACGATGACAAACATATCTAAATAAGGTTTGAAGACTTTGTTCATAAGATCCATGAACGCTGCTGGTGAATTGGTCAAACCAAAGGACATGACCAAGAACTCATAATGACCATATCTAGTCCTGAATGTTGTCTTTGAAATGTCGCATTCCCTAACTTTCAACTGATGGTAGCCTAGTCTGAAGTCAATTTTCAAAAAACAGGTGGCACCCTTAAGTTGATCAAATAAATCATCTATCCTTGGAAGAGGATACTTATTCTTGATGGTAACCTTATTTAATTGACGGTAATCTATACACATCCTAAGGGAACCATCTTTCTTTCTCACAAACAAGACCTGAGCACCCCAAAGTGAGACACTTGGTCGAATGAAACCCTTATCTAGCAGATCTTTCAACTGCTCTTTCAACTCTGCTGGTGCCATTCTCTATGGCGGAATAGAGATAGGACGAGTATTTGGAATGATGTCTATATCAAAGTCTATTTCTCTCTCAGGAGGGACTCCGGGTAGATCATCAGGAAAGACTTCTGGAAACTCTCTTACTATAGGAACTGACTGAATGGGAGGTACCTCAACACTTGAGTCAATAACTCGAACTAAGTGATAGATACAACCCTTCGAAACTAACTTTCTCGCTTTAATGTACGAAATGAAACGACCCTTAGGCACAACTGAACTACTACTCCACTCTATGATTGGCTCATGAGGAATCTGAAACTTGACAACTCGAGTTCTATAATCTATTGATGCATAGCAGGCATAAAGCCAGTCCATACCTAGAATAACATCGAAATCTACTATGTCTAATTCAACTAAATCAGCCATGGTGTCTTTGTGATTGATGGAAATGACACAATCACGATAAACTCGCTCATCTAGAATAGACTCCCCAACAGGTGTAGAAACATAGAAAGGTTCACAAAGTTTCTCAGGGATAACATCAAACTTATTTGCAACATAAGGGGTCACAAAAGATAAACTTGCTCCTGGGTCTAGCAAAGCATAAACATCAAAAGCAAAGACATTGATCATATCAGTGACAACATTTGGAGAGTTCTCTTGCTCTTGGCGACTGGTGATTGCATAAAGACGGTTTGCTCCTCCGCCAGTACCAGAAGTAGCTCCTCTAGGTGCATCCCTGTCTGGTGGAGCAACTGATGAAGATTGGGCTCTATTGCCTGGATTTCCACTACCTAGCTTATTCTTAGGACACTCTTTCAAGAAGTGTCTCTCTTGTCCACATTTGAAACAACCTGTAAAGTCATCATGACACTTACCTGGGTGTGTTCTCCCACACTTAGCACATGCAGGAGCCCAACTACCTCCTTGTGCCACACTACCTTGGGACTGCGCTGGTTTAGATCTGAAGTTCTGTGAATTCTGACCCATAATATTCGCCTTTGTTTCGAGGTGCAGGTGCACTAGCAGATGATGGAGCAGGCCCCTTTTGCTTCTGCTGAAAGGATGAACGATTCACATTGCCTTTCTACTGCCCAAACTCATTCCATGTCTTCGTTTTCTTACTTCTGAACTCTTCCCTATCTCTCAGGTTCTCTTCCTCAATCTACTGCACATAAACCATCAACCTTGATATGTCCATGTCACCTATCAGCATCGCTGCCCTGCCCTCTTTGTTTGACAGATGACCCAAGCCAGCAATAAACAAGCTCATTTTGCTCCTCATGTCCTTAACCATTTCAGGAGCATAGCGGGACAGCTGGGTGAACTTCAACCCATACTTATGCATACTCAAGGAATCCTGTTTCAGTGTAAGAAACTCTCATACCTTAGCCTCCTTCAGTTCTCGGGGAAAGAAACGCCCCAAGAAGGCTTATTCGAAACAAGCCCAACTAGCAGGTGGTGCATCCTCAGGTCTACCCCCCTTCCACTGATCGAACCATGTTCTAGCAACAACCTACAGTTGATATGCAGCTAGTTCAACCCTTCATGCGTCAGCAACATGCATCACCTCAAAAACCTTCTTCAGTTCCTCAACAAAATTTTCCAGATCTTCAGTAGTGAACGAACCAGTGAATCTTAGAGGATTCATTCTCAAGAATTTGTGAATCCTCGAAGTATCAACCTGATCTTGCCTTGGTCCTCTTGGCTGCCCAACCTGGTTAGTCACAACTTGGCTCAGCATTCGGATAGCCTCACGGAATTCGGCATTAGTGACCTCACCTTGAGGCTGCACGTTTGGTGCATTAGATACCCTTTGCTCTTGTTGTTCAACATTTCTCCTAGCTGGACGACCTCGTGCTACTCTTCGTGGAGGCATGGTTATTTGAAACACGCACAAGCACGAATTAGAGGGAAACTTTTAGAGATAAACTCTAACGCACGAGATGGATATGAAGGAAGTGACGAATTTCCTAAATGTTGTAGCCTCCTAATTATAAATGTGGCGCGCTTCACACCGATAACTAGGATTCTACAGACACAGCTTCATAGACTCTCTAGGACTCTTGAACTCTGTGCTCTGATACCAAGTTTGTCACTCCCCGAGCCTACACCCTGGACATGGCTGGCACTCAGAGACCATCGCTGGCCCCAAGCAGACCCTTGGTCTGGCTTACTTAACTCAGCGGAAGACTTAACTTAACAGAACAAACTCAATGCAATAGTTTAAATGATAACATCTTAGCCAAAATGACAACTTATGTCTCAAAACAAAGTATCTGTAAATACATAGATGAGAGACTCAATACTAACTGTTTGACTGTCTATGAAGCATCTATAATACTGAGATGGATGTTGGGACAGACCCCACAACATCCTAATAAAGCAAACTAGGAAAGCGAAATAACAGAGTCCTCCGGAATGCAAAAAGGCTTACCACTGACTCTGGAGTGCTCAACTGGATCAATGGCGTGCTGAATGCTGATCCTAGTTACCTGTGTCTGCATCATAATAAGATGCAAGCCAACTAGCATCAGTACATTGAATGTACGAGTATGCGAGTTGAAAAGCTAAACAACAACTTAAGCTTGAAAGGAGTACAAAGGAACACTTACCTTGGCTCTGTTTAACTCATGAACAACTGAACTCAATATAAAGCAATAAGACACATGCAATATATATAAAGCTTGTAAAACAGTGTAAACAACTTAGTTCGTTAAAGATAAAGCAATAACAAACTCAACTTTACTTAAATATAAAAGTAATATAACTTTTGTGGGAGATTCTCTAACCGACAACCACCACTATGAGCCTAAGTGGTGATACAACGTCTTGCCCACGCTACTAGAACTGTCCTATACTTTGCCGTCATATAGAACGCTTAACTTAGTGGATCCACTACTCTATGCTAAAAGCATCATAAGGAGTCATCTAAAAAGTATGATCCTTTACTACCCATGATGGCTACATGGTTTATGAAGACTTGAGTTAATATGAACTCGCATCCCCATATTGGTGCTCAATACTACTCCCAAAATATACTTAGCTCATACGTTTGTAAAAACCAAACTCATTCTTTGAATTGAGATAATTACTCAAAACTTAGCTTAAAAGCTCTCTTGGAATCGATGTTCCCTTTTACTAAAAATTAGCCGAAAGGCTCTTTTGGAAATCATAGTTCCTTTCTTGCTCAAATGTGAAAACATTTATAAACTTCTTCGGAAAACATTCAAGGTTCATGATCTCATGTTTATGGATGATTTCATGATGTTTAGATGTACCTTAGAGTGTTGGAAACAACTAGAAAACATAGGTACATCGCTTAGGAACAAGTACGAGAAGGTGGGAAACGAATGGGGAGAACTGGCATCCTTGGTGCTCTGAGAGGCGCGGGGCGCCAGCCCTCAAACTTCAAAGGGCTGCCTGTGGCGCTCTGGCTAGCGTGATGTGCCAGAGGCCAAAGTTCAAAGGAACTTTTGTGGCGCTCTGGCAGGCGCAGTGCCCCAAGCCTTTGCCCAGAAAATCCTCGATTTCTCTCCTTTGTTTTTCATCTCTAAACTTCAATGGTTCCTTCCCTAAACACTTAGGATCAATAGTACCATCAACATACAACAAATTTAACTCGAAAATTCACCAAGAACCATGAATCAAATCAACAAGAAACTTCAACAACACAACCAATCAAGAACTTAACTATGTCCTTCAAGAACTTCACCATTTTACATATGAACAACCCAAAATCGCTGAATTGAAACAAGTTGGTGTGTGGGTGAACTAACCCATCACTAAAAGATCTCACATACCTTAATAGGGATCACCCCCGACGAATTCCACTTCAAACGCTTGACGTTCTTGGCGAAATCTTGGTTTTCCTTCCTTTCTTTCTTCTTTTCTCTTTTCTCCAATCCCTAAGCATATTTCTCAACTCTCCAAACTGACTAAGTCATGTTTTTACCCCGATAAATCCCTAAAAATGAATTAGGAAATTAATTAGAGAAAAGACTACTTTGCCTTTCCCTAAATCCGGATTGGGACTTTCCTAAATCCAACAGCCCAACTTCCGAAAGGCATATCTCACTCATACGATGTCGAAATCGTGCAATCTCAGCGGCGTTGGAAAGATCTTTCCAAAGGATTCACAACCATATCAATAGCTGCTCCTAACTCCTCCTGATCTAGGGTTTATGGCAGTTTGAAAATGGCCAAAACTCACTTTCTTAACCTAGACAAAATTTCCAGATTTCCTTATTCTTTCCAAAAATCAATATTTTCTATTTTAAACTCTTTAAAGTCATTTATAGGTGCGAGATGTTACAGATTTAAAGTGATTCCTTAATTATATTCATGAATAGTTTTAGGCCTATATGTTTTAGAAAAGATAGAAACTTAATTCTCGATTAAATATTTAACGACTCCGAACTATTAGACTATGAAATTGTAAGAAAAAACTGACAAGACTTGAAAAGTCTAATCAAAATCTCGTACACTTCAAAATTAAAATTTGCTTCAATCAGTCAAATTAAGAGCATCATCACGGTTTTTTAAAATAAGTACATTCATGTAAGAACTAAAAAATTAAAAGAATTTTTTTTTCTTTATGCCTATCTTTCAATTATTTTTTCAAAACCACCCCACCCCCCCCCCCACCCCCCATTTTCTATCTTTTGATTCTTTTTTTCCTTTTCTAGATTTATTTTGGGCTCAAACCCTGATAATTAGTAGTTATTCATGGACAACAGTTCATTTAAATCCAAAAGGAATGATAATTATTATATGTTTGCTCATTAAAAATTGACTATGTTCAATAATTATTTCTTTTTATCTTGTTTCAGTTTTCTCCGACTCATTAATCCATCTAATAATGGAAGTATTGGATCTCATTATTGTCAAGAGATGTAAAAAGATTTAATTTATTATCTTTGTCTAACTAGTTTAGATACACAAATATTTTAGTTTGCTAATTGAAGAATTTTAATGCTCTCGTTTTGGTAATTTTGATTTTCTCGGTTAATTTTATGAAAATAAAGCAGAAAACTTGATACAAGTAAGAAACCCATGAAGACTAATTATTTATTACCAAGCTATCTATTTAAATCTATATATGCACCATGTTCAACATTAATTCAAATATTTTTTACCTTTCTTTTAAGAAAAATATTAGTTGCATACTCTCTCTTAGTCACAATAAGATTTCTAACTGAGTAATGTCTGAAACCCTATTCTTTAACTTTATCAAGCTTACCTTTTCTGCTACATGCTTTAAGGAAAGACACGAATTTTTTGTAACTATCGAAAAGTTATTGAGGAAGCAAAAGTCACAATCAAAAATTATTTTTGTTTATTATTTGACAAAGTCATCTTTTTAATCTAATACTTTGATTGCCAAATAACTAAAAATGACTCTCACAATATATACGTGGTTACCCTTATTTTAAAAATTAACTATTAAATAATAAACCTCTAAATAAGAATTAATATATTTTAATTATTTGTTATGTAAGATCAAGAGCCTATTTAGAATGAATTCAAATTCTATTCATCTCATTAAATTGAGCAATAAAATCAATTTCTTACCATTTTCTACCCTATGATAATCTCAAAAAATTTATTAACTTACCAATACATTGTGACATTCAAATTTTTTTTTTATAAAACATTATGAAATTATTATAAACATACCATAGTGAGGATATTCATTCCATAATTTCTTAGATATGCTTGCAAATAGATAAGAATGTAGTTGGATAATCTTACAATTGAATAAACTTACATTTGGGTAAGCTTGCACAAACAGACAACTATCTATAAGTAGGAAGCACATTCAGTTCATTTGTACATCAATTACTCTCTTTATTTATAAATTTCACAAAATATCATTTACCAATGAATTCTCCAAAACTAAAGCTTCTCAGGTGAGTTTCTATTCGATGCCCTTTTTATTTCTTCTTTTTTGTCTTTTTTTATAACCACCTTGACATGTTATGCTATTTTTCAATTTTCAGCGAGATTAAGAAAGGAGGAAAAGCAGTGGATTTTAAAAGGAAAAGGATATTCTTAGAGTATGATATGCAGAGTGAACTGATGGAGAGAACAACTAGCTCTGCTACTATCGAAGAACGTCATGAACTTCACAAAAAGTTTCTTGCAAACTGTGACCAATTGACGGCAAAGGTTAATTTAAATTTTACCACGTATGAATTCATGAAATGTTCTAATAAATTGAATATTAACTTTATCCGGCCTTTTTATTTTGCAGTATCAAAAGTGGTAAACTTAATCGAAATTTCGAAGACAATGGAAGCTTAAAAGTAGTCTTGGCAATGAATATTCCTATGGAGATTGCATATTACAAGATTATTGATTTAGTAGCCAAGCTAGGAGAAACATCATAGTTTTGTCTGTGAAAATTCTAATTGTACTACAATGCTCTTTATTGACGTAATTTTTTTTTACATGATTTTAATTCGTAGCTACATTAGTTATATATTTAAGGTCAATCAAACAAAGAAAATGATCTTGTGTTCAGTAAATTTATCACTTACCTAAAAGACTAAAAAAGATTAAGATATTTTAAATACATTTTACTATTAAATAAAATGAACTACAAATAAAAAATTAGTCAATCTCCACAACCAATGGTACCATAACTATTTCATAATTAATTTTCACGCGTTTTCAAAAATCAAGTCACATATTAGTACTAAAGCAAAGCAGGCAGGTTCATAAAAAATCATTTAACGGTAACAGTAATTGCAAATTTAACTGACAAATTCAATAATATCTAACACACAATTTTGAGGTAAATACAAATAAAAAGAAAATTAGCAGAATCTAATTATTTGTTCACCACGCAATGGAACCGTATACAGTCAAATAAAATCCAATCCAAGAAATAATTAGATCTATGGACAGCATCGCAGATTTATCCGAACAAAATATTTTTTATTATTAGGATTGATATTTAGGTAAAATTTTGAATGTACCTCTTATTATTGATACAACATACAAAAGAAAAGTAAACCAGAAGCTCATATTTGAAATATATCTCTTTAAACTAATTAATGTTTCCACCAATTTGATACAACAAATCATTAGACCTCCTTTCAAATAATTTAAAAAAATAACGTCCTAAAAAAGATAGTTGAAATTTTATCTACGGGGAGACTTAAATACTATGATGATTTAAAGTGGTTCCTTAATTATATTCATGAGTAGATTTAGGCCTATATGTTTTAGAAAAGATACAAACATAATTCTCGATCAAATATTTAACGACTCCGAACTATTAGATTATCAAATTGTAAGAAAAAAATGAAAAGACTTGAAAAGTCAAATCAAAATCTCGTACAGTTCAAAATTAAAATCTTCTTCAATCATATTAAAAACATCATCACGATATTTTAAGATAAGTACATTCATATAAGAACTAAAAAGTTAAAAGAATTTTTTTTCAATATTCCTATCTTTCAATTATTATTTCTAACCCACCACCCCCCCCCCTCCCCATTTACTATCATTTGATTCTTTTTTTCCTTTTCTAGATTAATTTTGGGCTCAAACCCTGATAAACAATATTTATTCATGGACGAGAGTTCATTTCAATCCAAAAGGAATGATAGTTATTATATGTTCGCTCATTAAAAATTGACTATGTTCAATAAATATTTCTTTTTATCATGTTTCAGTTTTCTCCGACTAGTTAATTCATCTAATAATAAAAGTATTGGATCTCATTATTGTCAAGAGATGTAAAAAGATTTAATTTATTATCTTTGTCTAACTAGTTTAGATACACAAAGATTTTAGTTTGCTAATTGAATAATTTTAATGCTCTCGTTTTGGTAATTTTGAATTTCTCGGTTAATTTTATGAAAATAAAGCAGAAAGCTTGATAAAAGTAAGAAACCCATGAAGACTAATTATTTATTACCAAGCTATCGAATTAAATCTATATATGCACCATGTTCAACATTATTTTTTATATGACTTTAATTCATTGCTACATTAGTTATATATTTAAAGTCAATCAAACAAAGAAAATGATCTTGTGTTCAGTAAATTTATCACTTACCTAAAAGACTAAACAATATTAAGATATTTTAAATAAATATTTTACTATTAAATCAAATGAACTACAAATTAAAAATTAGTCAATCTTAGCAACCAATGGTGCCATAACTATTTCATAATTAATTTTCACGCATCTTCAAAAATCAAGTCACATATTAGTACTAGAACAAAGGAGGCAGGTTCGTACAAAAATCATTTAACGGTAACAGTAATTGCAAATTTAACTAACAAATTCAATAATATCTAACACATAATTTTAGGTAAATACAAATAAAAAGAAAATTAGCAGAATCTAATTATTTTTCACCACGCAATGGAATCGTAGACAGTCAAGTGAAATTCAATCCACGAAATAATTTGATTTATGGACAGCATCGCAGATTTATCCGAACAAAATATTTTTTATTATTAGGATTGATATTTAGGTAAAATTTTGAATGTACCTCTTATGATTGGTATACAACATACAAAAGAAAAGTAAACCACAAGCTTATATTTAAAATATATGTCTTTAACCTAATTAATGTTTCCACCAATTTGATACAACAAATCATTAGACCTCCTTCCAAATAATTAAAAAAAAAAACATCCTAAAAAAGATAGTTGAAATTTTATCTACGGGGAGACTTAAATATTATGATGATTTAAAGTGATTTATTAATTATCTACATGAGTAGTTTTAGGCCTATATATTTTAGAAAAGATACAAACTTAATTCTCGATCAAATATTTAACAACTCCAAACTATTAGACTATGAAATTGTTAGAAAAAAAATGAAAAGACTTGAAAAGTCTAATCAAAATCTCGTACACTTCAAAATTAAAATATGCTTCAATCAGTCATATTAAGAACATCATCATGATTTTTTTAAATAAGTACATTCATGCAAGAACTAAAAAATTAAAAGAATTTTTTTTCTTTCTGACTATCTTTCAATTATTTTTTCTAAACCCCCACCCTCCACCTCCATTTACTATCTTTTGATTCTTCTTTTCCTTTTCTAGATTTATATTGTGCTCAAACCCTGATAATCAGTATTTAATTATGGACGAGAGTTCATTTAAATTCAAAAGTAATGATAATTATTATATGTTCGCTCATTCAAAATTGACTATGTTCAATAAATATTTCTTTTTATCATGTTTCAGTTTTCTCTTACTCATTAATTCATCTAATAATGGAAGTATTGGATCTCATTATTGTCAAGAGATGTCTAAAGATTTAATTTATTATCTTTGTTTAACTAGTTTAGATACACAAAGATTTTAGTTTGCTAATTGAAGAATTTTAATGCTCTCGTTTTAATAATTTTGATTTTCTAGGTTAATTTTATGAAAATAAAGCATAAAGCTTGATACAAGTAAGAAACCTATGAAGACTAATTATTTATTACTAAGCTATCGATTTAAATGTATATATACATCATGTTCAACATTAATTCAAATATTTTTTACCTTTCTTTTTAGAAAAATATTAGTCGGATACTCTCTCTTAGTCACAATAAGATTACTAACTGAGTAATGTCTGAAACCCTATTCTTTAACTTTATCAAGCTTACCTTTTCTGCTACATGCTTTAAGGAAAGACACGAATTTTTCGTAACTATCGAAAAGTTATTGAGGAAACAAATGTCACAATCAAATTTTTTTTTTTTTTATTATTTGACAAAGTCATCTTTTTAATCTAATACTTTGATTTTCAAATAACTAAAAATGACTATCATACAATCTACATGGTTACCCTTATTTAGAAAATTAACTATTAAATAATAAACCTATAAATAAGAATTAATATAATTTAATTATTTGTTATGTAAGAACAAGAGCCTATTTAGAATGAATTTAAATTAATTCATCTCATTAAATTGATCAATAAAATCAATTTATTACCATTTTCTACCCTATGATAATCTCAAGAAATTTATTAACTTTCCAATACATTGTGACATTTAAATATTATTTTTTTATAAAACATTATGAAATTATTATAAACATAACATAGTGAGGATACTCATTCCATAATATCTTAGATATACTTGCAATTGGATAAGAATGTAGTTGGTTAATCTTACAATTGATTAAACTTACAGATAGGTAAGCTTACACAAACAGACAACTATCTATAAGTAGGAAGCACATTCAGGTCATTTGTACATCAATTACTCTCTTTATTCATAAATTTCACAAAATATCATTTACTAATGAATTCTCCAAAACTAGAGCTTCTCAGGTGAGTTTCTATTCGATGTCCTTTTTATTTCTTCTTTTTTGTCTTTTATTTTAATCACCTTGACATGTTATGCTATTTTCAATTTTCAGCGAGATTAAGAAAGCAGGAAAAGCAGTGGATTTTAAAAGGAAAAGGATCTTCTTAGAATATGATTTGCTGAGTGAATTGATGGAGCGAACAACTAGCTCTGCTACTATTGAAGAACGTCATGAACTTCACAAAAAGTTTCTTGCAGACTGTGACCAATTGACGGCAGAGGTTAATTTAAATTTTACCACGTATGAATTCATGAAATGTTCTAGTAAATTGATTATTAACTTTATCCAGCCTTTTTCTTTTGCAGTGTCAAAAGTGGTTAAACTTAATCAAAATTTCGAAGACAATGGAAGCTTAAAAGTATTCTTGGCAATGAATATTCCAATGGAGATTGCATATTACAAGATTATTGATTTAGTAGCCAAGCTTGGAGAAACTTCATAATTTTGTCTGTGAAAATTCTAGTTGTACTACCATTGCTCTTTATTGAAATAAATTGATTTTAATTCATTGCTACATTAGTTATATATTTAAAGCCAATCAACCAAAGAAAATGATCTTGTGTTCAGTAAATTTATCACTTACCTAAAAGACTAAAAAATATTAAGATATTTTAAATAAATATTTTACTATTAAATCAAATGAACTGCAAATTAAAAATTATTCAATCTCAGCAACCAATGGTGCCATTACTATTTCATAATTAATTTTCACGCATACTCAAAAATTAAGTCACATATTAGTTCTAGAACAAAGGAGGCAAGTTGGTAAAAAATCATTTAACGGTAACAATAATTGCAAATTTAACTAACAAATTCAATAATATCTAACACACAATTTTAGGTAAATACAAATAAAAGAAAATTAGCAGAATCTAATTATTTTTCACCACGCAATGGAATCGTAGACAGACAAGTGAAATTCAATCCACGAAATAATTTGATCTATGGACAGCATCGCAGATTTATCCGAACAAAATATTTTTTATTATTAGGATTGCTATTTAGGTAAAATTTTGAATGTACCTCTTATGATTGATATACAACAGACAAAAGAAAAGTAAACCACAACCTTATATTTAAAATATATGTCTTTAACCTAATTAATGTTTCCACAAATTTAATATAACAAATCATTAGACCTCCTTCCAAATAATTAAAAAAAGATAACATCCTAAAAAAGATAGTTGAAATTTTATCTACGGGGAGACTTAAATATTATAATGATTTAAAGTGATTTTTTCATTATATTCATGAGTAGTTTTAGGCCTATATATTTTAGAAAAGATACAATCTTAATTCTCGATCAAATATTTAACAACTCCGAACTATTAGACTATGAAATTGTAAGAAAAAAAAATGAAAAGACTTGAAAAGTCTAATCAAAATCTTGTACACTTCAAAATTAAAATATGCTTCAATCATTCATATTAAGAACATCATCACGATTTGTTAAAATAAGTATATTCATGCAAGAACTAAAAAATTAAAAGAATTTTTTTTACTTTATGCCTATCTTTCAATTATTTTTTCTAAACCCCCACCCTCCACCTCCATTTACTATCTTTTGATTCTTCTTTTCCATTTCTAGATTTATATTGTGCTCAAACCCTGATAATCAGTATTTATTTATGGACGAGAGTTCATTTAAATTCAAAAGTAATGATAATTATTATATGTTCGCTCATTCAAAATTGACTATGTTCAATAATTATTTCTTTTTATCATGTTTAAGTTTTCTCTAACTCATTAATTCATCTAATAATGGAAGTATTGGATCTCAATATTGTCAAGAGATGTCTAAAGATTTAATTTATTATCTTTGTCAAACTAGTTTAGATACATAAAGATTTTAGTTTGCTAATTGAAGAATTTTAATGCTCTCGTTTTAATAATTTTGATTTTCTAGGTTAATTTTATGAAAATAAAGCAGAAAGCTTGATACAAGTAAGAAACCCATGAAGACTAATTATTTATTACTAAGCTATCGATTTAAATCTATATATGCACCATGTTCAACATTAATTCAAATATTTTTTACCTTTCTTTTAAGAAAAATATTAGTCGCATACTCTCTCTTAGTCACAATAAGATTTCTAACTGAGTAATGTATGAAACCCTATTCTTTAACTTTATCAAGCTTACCTTTTCCGCTACATGCTTTAAGAAAATACACGAATTTTTTGTAACTATCGAAAAGTTATTGAGGAAGCAAATGTCACAATCAAAAACTATTTTTGTTTATTATTTGACAAAGTCATCTTTTTATTCTAATACTTAGATTTTCAAATAACTAAAAATGACTATCATAGAATCTACGTGGTTACCCTTATTTAGAAAATTAACTATTAAATAATAAACCTATAAATAAAAATTAATATAATTTAGTTATTTGTTCTGTAAGAACAAGAGCCTATTTAGAATGAATTCAAATTATATTCATCTCATCAAATTGAGCAACAAAATCAATTTCTTACCATTTTCTACCCTATGATAATCTCAGAAAATTTATCAACTTTCCAATACATTGTGACATTCAAATGTTATTTTTTTATAAAACATTATGAAATTATTATAAACATACCATAGTGAGGATATTCATTCCATAATTTATTAGATATGGTTGCAATTGGATAAGAATGTAGTTGGATAATCTTACAATTGAATAAACTTACAGTTAGGTATGCTTACACAAACAGACAACTATCTATAAGTAAGAAGCACATTCAGTTCATTTGTACATCAATTACTCTCTTTATTTATAAATTTCACAAAATATCATTTACCAATGAATTCTCCAAAACTAGAACTTCTCAGGTGAGTATCTATTCGATGTCCTTTTTATTTCTTCTTTTTTGTCTTTTTTTATAACCACCTTGACATGTTATGCTATTTTCAATTTTCAGCGAGATTAAGAAACTAGGAAAAACAGTGTATTTTACAAGGAAAAGGATCTTCTTAGAATATGATTTGCTGAGTGAATTGATGGAGAGAACAACTAGCTCTGCTACTATCGAAGAACGTCATGAACTTCACAAAAAGTTTCTTGCAGACTGTGACCAATTGACGGCAGAGGTTAATTTCAATTTTACCACTTATGAATTCATGAAATGTTCTAGTAAATTGAATATTAATTTTATCCAGCCTTTTTCTTTTGCAGTGTCAAAAGTGGTTAAACTTAATCGAAATTTCGAAGACAATGAAAGCTTAAAAGTAGTCTTGGCAATGAATATTCTTATGGAGAATGCATATTACAAGATAATTGATTTAGTAGCCAATCTAGGAGAAACATCATAATTTTGTCTGTAAAAGTCTAGTTGTACTACCGTTGCTCTTTATTGAAATAATTTTGTTTTATATGATTTTAATTCATTGCTACATTAGTTATATATTTAAAGTCAATCAAAAAAGAAAATGATCTTGTGTTCAGTAAATTTATCACTTACCTAAAAGACTAGAAACTATTAAGATATTTTTTAAAAAATTTTTACTATTAAATCAAATGAACTACAAATTAAAAATTTGTCAATCTCAGCAACCAATGGTGCCTTAACTAATTCATAATTAATTTACACGCATCTTCAAAAATCAAGTCACATATTAGTATTAGAACAAAGGAGGCAGATTTATAAAAAATCATTTCACGGTAACTGTAATTGCAAATTTAACTAACAAATTCAATAATATCTAACACCCAATGTTAGGTAAATACAAATAAAAAGAAAATTAGTAGAATCTAATTATTTTTTACCACGCAATGGAACCGTAGACAGTCAAGTGAAATCCAATCCACGTAATAATTTGATCTATGGACAGCATCGCAGATTTATCCGAACAAAATATTTTTTATTATGAGGATTGATATTTAGGTAAAATTTTGAATGAACCTCTTATTATTGATATACAACATACAAAAGAAAAGTAAACCACAAGCTTATATTTAAAATATATGTCTTTAACCTAATTAATGTTTCTACTAATTTGATACAACAAATCATTAGTCCTCCTTCCAAATATTTAAAAAAAGATAACGTCCTGAAAAAGATAGTTGAAATTTTATCTACGGGGAGACTTAAATATTATGATGATTTAAAGTGATTCCTTAATTATATTCATGAGTAGTTTTAGGCCTACATATTTTAGAAAAGATACAAACTTAATTCTCGATTAAATATTTAACAACTCCGAACTATTAGACTATGAAATTGTAAGAAAAAAATGAAAAGACTTGAAAAGTCTAATCAAAATCTCGTACACTTCAAAATTAAAATATGCTTCAATCAATCATATTAAGAACATCATCACGATTCTTAAAGTATGTACATTCATGCAAGAGAACTAAAAAATTTAAAGAATTTTTTTTCTTTATGCCTATCTTTCAATTAGTTTTTCAAAACCCCCACCCTCCACCTCCATTTACTATCTTTTGATTCTTTTTTTTTCTTTTCTAGATTTTTATTGTGCTCAAACTCTGATAATCAGTATTTAATTATGGACGAGAGTTCATTTAAATTCAAAAGTAATGATAATTATTATATGTTCGCTCAATCAAAATTGACTATGTTCAATAATTATTTCTTTTTATCATGTTTTAGTTTTCTCTGACTCATTAATTCATCTAATAATGGAAGTATTGGATCTCATTATTGTCAAGAGATGTCTAATGATTTAATTTATTATCTTTGTCTAACTAGTTTAGATACACAAAGATTTTAGTTTGCTAATTGAAGAATTTTAATGCTCTCGTTTTAATAATTTTGATTTTCTGGGTTAATTTTATGAAAATAAAGAAGAAAGCTTGATACAAGTAAGAAACCCATGAAGACTAATTATTTATTACTAAGCTATCGATTTAAATCTATATATGCACCATGTTCAACATTAATTCAAATATTTTTTACCTTTCTTTTAAGAAAAATATTAGTCGCATACTCTCTCTTAGTCACAATAAGATTTCTAACTAAGTAATGTATGAAACCCTATTCTATAACTTTATCAAGCTTACCTTTCCTGCTACATGCTTTAAGGAAAGACACGAATTTTTTGTAACTATCGAAAAGTTATTGAGGAAGCAAATGTCACAATCAAAAATTATTTTTGTTTATTATTTGACAAAGTAATCTTTTTAATCTAATACTTTGATTTTCAAATAGCTAAAAATGACTATCATAGAATCTACGTGGTTACCCTTATTTAGAAAATTATCTATTAAATTATAAATCTCTAAATAAGAATTAATATAATTTAATTATTTGTTATGTAAGAACAAGAGCCTTTTTAGAATGAATTCAAATTCTATTCATCTCGTTAAATTGAGCAATAAAATCAATTTCTTACCATTTTCTCCCCTATGATAATCTCAAAAAATTTATTAACTTTCCAATACATTGTGACATTCAAATATTATTTTTTTGATAAAACATTATGAAATTATTGTTATCTCCTGTATTCAGGTTTGTCAAAAATACAGAAACAGAAAAAAGATGAAATAGACAGAATGATTTTTAATCCGAGTCCACAGAAACCACTGTGTTTCCTTAAGAAATTTAATCCCCTCACTATACCCGAGGTTGCAGATTAATTCCTCCCAAGATAAAACGGATTAACCTGTTAAAGAAGTAGCGGTACCTCAAACTTCAATAACTTCAGCGAACTCAAGAACAGCAACAAGAGCACACACAGACTCAGTCGATCGACAATTTTATTTATGTAAGAAAATGTATGCAGAGAGGAAAAATTTTCAGTGTTTGAAAAAATGAAAAAGACCTCTTATTTATAGCCATTTGCAGCAAGGAACGCGTCTGTTCAGAAAAATCTGTTCAGACCCATTTTTTCCAGAACATTGTATCCTTTGGGAAAAGTAACGACTTTTCGGAAGGATTACCGTTTGGGAAAAGTAACAACTTTTCGAAAGGATTACCGTTACACGTGAATTTCAAATAAATTCAGTTGCGCCAAATTAATTCTGTTATTTAATTAACATTCTGAATTAATTTATAAGAGAAAGGAAATGATTTAACAAGATTGATTAAATAAATTTTGTCCAAAAATATTATCAATCAATCACATCATTTGCCAAATCCAAATCAGAAGCCGAGCGAGCGAGCGACGACGGCGCGAGGGGGCACCTTCTTCTTAACCCTTTAAGAACTAAAGGAAGTGATTCCTAATATAAGGACAACAATTCCTTTCTTCTACCAATATGGTAAAAATGACCTTTCATTTGCACTTTTGCAATGACTTTTCATTTTCCTTCCAAAATTGGTTCCCCCACTTTCATTGGTTCTTCCACTTTCCATTTTCTCTTTTTATTTCCCATTCACACCTTGCTAAACCCAACAATCCCCCACATGAATGGGGAATGGCTATTGTTAAAACATATGCATGAAAAACTTGTGTGTCTCGTAAGTAAGGGTTAATCGCATCTGGATAAGTAGGTTTCCCTTTAAACTTTCC
>JAJOOF010007428.1:0-25428 GCA_029582545.1 Solanum lignicaule | reverse complement strand
CATGCATGCAGGTCCTGACAGACGACCGAGTAGACCTCCTCAGTAACAGGATTGACTTCTATCCGGTTGGCTAGCCCCTTTCCTCCGGAGCTACGAGAGTTTGGAGGTTTGTTAGCTTTTGTTGTGTATATTTTTATGGGTAGGCTGGGGGTCTGTCCCGCCAATCTTTACTACTCTTAGAGGCTTGCAGACTAATGTGGGGGGTGTATAGCTATGTTATAGCCATACTGGCCTAGGTTGTTGCTTTGCTGAAGCTTGTGAGTTATTTGATGTATTGTGTTGATATATTCCTACTTTTAGTTTTGGTATAGATATCATGGTAGCCTCGACGGCCCAATCAGGACTTCTGTGCTAGTTGGCTATTTATTTATATGATCTCCTGGGAGTAGCTGTTTCTTTTATAGATCAGTTGACAGGGGCCTTATCGGTCGAGGGCTTAGTTTTAAGCCGAGATATACTTGTTTGTTTCCTTGATTGCGTGTGGCTGTCATGCGCTAGTAGCAAATGGTTCAGCAGGATCGGCTCGGGCCCGAGTTTTGGCATTATGAGCTTGTTTTGCCCTCGAGTTTGGGGCGTGATAAACTTGGTATCAGAGCAACGTTGATCCTAAGTACTCTACAAGCCGTGTCTAGTAGAGTCTTGATTATAAATGTGTTGTGCACCACATTCGATAAGCAAGAAGCTACCGGGAATGTTAGAATGATTATCCTTCTTTTGCTCACCTCGTGCTATAAAGCGGTGTCTTAAGGGTTGAGGTTTCTTGCTTATAATTGATACTTGTATGCAGATAGAGATGGCTGATACTGGACAGATCACAGTTAGCCAGGGGCTAGATACAGCTGCAGGTGAGGGTACCGGCAAGGTACCACAGGTGGAGGTAGCCCATTGTGAGACCCATAGGGAGATATCTTCTCAGCCCCCTATAGCTTCTTTGCCGCTTCGGGAGCCTCCGGGGGCTACAGGACTTCCGGCTCCACCAGCAGTACCACATCTAGTTCCTTCTATTCCATCTGATCAGGATTTCAAGAGTGTAGTATATATGTTAGCACAGTTAGTAGCTGCATAATGCCAACCAATTGTGCTAGATGTTGCCGGACCTTCTAAAGGGCCCGAAAGTTCTAGCGTTCGTGAATTTCTTGCCTTGAATCCTCCACAGTTTACAGGGACGGATCGCAGAGAGGACTCTCAACACTTTGTTGATCAGCTTCATAGGATCTTTAGAGTCATGCATGCCTCAACGACTGAGTCAGTTGAGTTAGCAGTATTTCGATTGCGCGATGTTGCAGTATTATGGTACGAGAGTTGGAAGAGATCTAGGGGAAAATATGCATTTCTACCCACTTGGGATAGCTTTACAAAAGCTTTCATAGATCACTATTTGCCTCGAGAGATTAGGGATAGCCGGGTGGACCAATTTTTGAACCTCCAACAGGGCAGCATGAGTGTCCGAGAGTACGGGTTGAGATTTGATTCATTGGCTAGATATGCACCAGTATATGTTGATACGATGCATGATAGGGTACTTAGATTTGTGGGAGGGCTCGACTCAGACTATATTGATACTTGTTCTACTGCTGCACTAAATGATAATATGGATATCTCAAGAATTTAGGCATTTGCACAAGGCATAGAGGATTGCCGACATTTACAGTATATGAGTGAAAGGGTCGAGAGAGAGAGACAGAAGAAGGCTAGGCCCGCTGGTTCACAGGGAGATTTTCAGGGTGGTCCCAAACCTCGATATTCTATTAGGCCACCTAGAACTCCACCACAGCAATTCCAGGGTAGTAGATTTGATCGTCAGGGACAGTCAGGCCCAGGTGAGGGTTCACGAGCATCAGGCTCTCGACAGCAGAGGGGTTCAGGTCAGGCAAGGACAACTCCGCCGCATTGCGCAACTTGTGGTAGGATGCATTTCGAGAGGTGCAAATAGGGTTCCACAGGTTGTTATTCTTATGGACAGGAGGGGCATGAGTGGAGAAACTGCCCGACCATAGGTCAGGGTGGTATAGGTCAGTCGACCAAGTCAGTAGTAGGTTCCTCTTCATCAGCATAGTCTACAGGGCGTGGACCCTAGAATTCAGCAGGTAGAGGTAGAGACAGAGGTAGAGAGGGAGCATTTAGTTCTGGTAGTAGAAAGAACCATACATATTCACTAGCCAACCAACATGACTCATAGTCATCACTAGATATTGTGACAGGTACATTGATTGTTTGCTCCCATTGTGTTTATGCTTTGATAGATTTTGGATCTACACTATCTTATGTTACTCCATTTATTGCGGGGAAGTTATGTATAGTAGCAGAGTCATTAGATCGACCCTTTATTGTATCTATACCAGTTGGTGAGTCTATTATTGACAGGAGAGTCTATCAAGGTTGCACGGTAGAAATTATCGACCGTTAGACCTCTGTAGATCTCATAGAGTTAGAGATGATCGATTTCGACGTCATTATGGGTATGGACTGGTTAGCGTCTTGTTATGCTAATGTTGAGTGCCGAACAAAGATTGTTAGATTCCACTTTCTAGGAGAGTCAGTTCGGGAATGGAAAGGCGATACAACAACAATGAAAGGTAAGTTTATTTCCTATCTTAAGGCGAGGATGATGATTACCAAGGGTTGTATTTATCATCTTGTTCACGTTCATGATATAGATGTAGAACCACCGACTCTTCCGTCTATTTCGGTAGTTAATAAGTTTCTAGATGTATTTCCAAACGAGCTCTCTGGTATCCCCTAGAACAAGAAATTGATTTCGCTATCGATATGCTACCAGGTACATAACCCATTTCTATCCCTTTTTATAGAATGACTCCTGCTGAGCTAAAGGAGTTGAAGGATCAACTGAAAGACTTGCTGGATAAAGGCTTTATTAGGCCTAGTGCTTCACCATGCGGTGCACCAGTGTTATTCGTAAGGAAGAAAGATGGCTCACTAAGAATGTGTATCGATTACCGACAGCTGAATAAGGTGACTATAAAGAATAAGTATCCCCTTCCGAGGATCGATGACTTGTTTGATCAGTTACAAGGTGTTAAGTGCTTCTAAAAGATTGATTTAAGATCAGGGTACCACCAGATACGAGTTCGCGAGAAAGATGTTCAGAAGACAACTTTTAGAACCAGATATGGACACTTTGAGTTCTTGGTAATGTCTTTTGGATTAACTAATGCCCATCAGTGTTCATGGACTTGATAAATAGTATATTCAGGCCGTATCTAGAATTGTTTGTGATTATATTTATTGATGATATTTTGGTGTATTCACATTCAAAAGCTGAGCATGCAAATTATTTGCGAGCAGTCCTTCAGGTTCTTCGAGAGTAGGAACTTTATGTAAAGTTCTCCAAGTGTGAGTTCTGGTTGAGCTCGGTGGCTTTCCTAGGCCATATTGTATCAGATGCAGGCATTGTGGTTGATACACAAAAGATTGAGTTCGTAAAGACTTGGTCGAGACCCATGACTCCGACTGAGGTTCGTAGTTTCTTAGGGTTAGCTGGGTACTACAGAAGGTTTGTAGAGGGGTTTTCTTCACTTTCAGCACCATTAACAAAGCTGACTCAAAAAGCAACTAAGTTCCAGTGGACTGAGGCTTACGAGCATAGTTCTAAGAGCTGAAGGATAGGTTGACATCAACACCAGTTCTAGCATTGCCAGAGGGTTCAGAAGGCAATGTGGTGTATTGTGATGCTTCAGGTGTTGGGTTGGGATGTGTTCTAATGCAACATGATAAGGTTATCAGATATGCTTCAAGGTAGTTGAGAAAGCATGAGAAGAACTATCCGACCCACGGTTTAGAGTTGGCCGCAGTTGTGCATGCGTTGAAGATCTAGAGACATTATTTATATGGCGTTCATGTTGACATCTTCACAGATCATAAAAGCCTTCAATATATCTTTAGACAAAAATAGTTAAATCTGCGACAACGTTGATGGCTTAAGTTATTGAAAAACTACGACATGGATATTTTATATCATCTAGGAAAGGCAAATGTAGTAGCCAATGCCCTCAGTTGATTGAAGATCTATGGGTAGTTTATCCTATTTAGGTGTTGAGAAGCGAGAGCTAGCACGAGAGCTTCATCAGTTAGCTAGCTTGGGAGCTAGATTGTTAGAGGTGGAAGATAGTGGGGTAACAACTCAGGACACATCCGTATCATCTCTAGTTGTAGAAGTAAAATCACGGCAACAAGAGGATCCTAGCTTAGAGAAGCTCAGAGCCAAGGTTCAGAATCAACAGACTTTAGCATTTGATATAGCAGGAGATAGAGTCCTTAAAAGTAGCGGTTGATTGTGTGTTTTGAATGTTGTAGGGCTTCGACATTGGATTATGGAAGAGGCACATCATTCCAGTTATTCTATTCACCCTGGTTCGACGAAGATGTACCATGATATTAAAGAGATATATTGGTGGCATGGGATAAAGAAGGACGTTGCTGAGTTTGTTGAACAGTGTCCTAACTGCTAACAGGTGAAGGTTGAGCACTAAAAGCTTGCTGGGCTAGTTCAGGAGATAGTAATTCCTTTGTGGAAGTGAGAAGCAATTAATATGGATTTTATTACAGGGTTACCTTGATCGCGTCGCAAGTTTGACTTTATCTGGGTAATTGTTTATAGACTAACAAAATCAGCCCACTTCTTACCAGTCAGGGCTACTTTTATGGCCGAAGACTATGCAGGGCTCTATATTAGAGAGGTTGTTAGGCTACACGGTGTCCAGTATCTATTATCTCTGATAGATGAGTACAATTTACCGCCAATTTTTGGAAGTCCTTCCAGAAAGGACTGGGGACATAGATTAATCTTAGTACAACCTTTTACCCTTAGACAGATGGCCAGACTGAGCGCACAATTTTGAAACTCGAGGATATGCTACGGGCGTGTGCGCTAGACTTCAAGGGGAGTTGGGATGACCACTTACCTCTTATAGAGTTCGCATACAATAATAGTTATCATTACAGCATCGGGATGGCACCTTATGAGGCTTTGTATGGCCGAAAATATAGGTCCCCTATCGGATCGTTCGAGGTAAGTGAGTCAGGGTTGATTGGACCCGACTTAGTACAACAGACAGTAGAGCAGGTTAAGCTCATTCGGGAGAGATTGTTAACAGCTCAAAGCCGACAGAAGTCATACTCAGATGTGTGACGAAGGGACTTAGAATTTTGTGTTGATGATTGGGTATTCTTAAAAGTCTCGTCTTTGAAGGGTGTTATGAGATTTGGCAAAAAAGGCAAGCTTAGTCCAAGATTCATTGGGCCATATCAGATCCTCCGGAGGGTAGGACGAGTGGCTTATGAGTTAGAATTGGCTTCGGGGATAGAATTTGTTCATCCAGTTTTCCATGTATCGATGCTACGGAAGTGCGTAGGAGACCCTTATCGGGTTGTCCTAATTGAGGATGTTCAAATCACAGAGGATTTGTCTTACGAGGAAACTCCAGTTGCCTTATTAGATCAACATGTACGTAAATTGAGGACCAAAGAGGTGGCTTGGGTTAAAGTATTGTGGAGAAACAAGAATAGAGAAGAGGTGACCTGGGAAGCTGAGGATGACATGAGGTCCAAATATCCTCACTTGTTTCATACCTAGGGTGATGGCATATTAGTGTATATTAGTGCAGTGAGTTAGATACCAATTTGATTTTTTTTATATTGTTGCTTATTATTACTGTTGTTGTTGTTGTATATTTGCTCGTACTGTTATTGTGGAGCTATAGTGCTTAGCTATTTATGTCATCCTGTGAGACACCTATGTTAGAATTTCGGCATTTCATGTTCCTGGATACTGGATAGTCACATTTACAAAGGATATTCTGCCTAAAATTTTGAAACTCCTAAGGACTTAACCGCGTGACTCAGTTTTTTTTTATTCGAAAATGAATGTTTCTAAGGGGGGAAGGATGTAACACCCCGACTTTTCAAAACGTCTAAATTAACTCGTATCTTCGTGGAAAGATAAGGAGGGTGAGTAATAAATTAAGAATGATGTGGTATATCATATTTTAAGTGTTCAAGGGTTGTATCTCAAGTTTTGAAGTAAGATAAGTCGCAAAATAAAAGTGGACAAAAGTTATGGTAAGTTCCTTCTTAAAGATTTCTCTGAAATTTGGGTCAAATATATTGGATGTTTTCTCCCAATATATAAAGAGTTAGAATGCATATTACCCATTAAATCAAAGGCCTATGAGTCTAGTTTGCAACGCACAAAACCCCGTGTCAAACCGACACAAAGTAAAAAGTTATGAGGGTTTTACTAGGGACTGCCGAGGAAGAATCCGAGTCGGGTAAAAAATATGGTATGTCGGCTTATTTAGCGTTTTAAGCCATGAAAACATTTCATTTCAATTCCAAACTAGAGAGATATCTTAAGAGAGGGTTCTTATGGAGTTCTAGCATGGTGAAGGTTAGTTTTTGATGATTTCTACCATTAAACATTGCCCCCGTGCCTAGAAACGTAATCCCTGCACTGGCAATCATTTTTCCCTTCTATTAGCTGCGTTTAGAGCTGGTTTTTGAAGATATAAATTTGTATTTACTGTTGTTTCTTTAAGGTTTAAACTTGGTTAACTAAGGTAATCATCTCGGAACTCTTTTATGATTGTTTTTATTAATTTCTATGGATGTTTCAACAAGTTGGGGTAATATGGTAAATCTGCCGATATAAGATTAATTATGAACTGTTTATAGGTGTGTACCAACTGTGTATATATAGTGTTTGCGAAGCTTAGGACATAAGGAACAACTTTCGTGAAGGAACTACGGTCTTTCGAGATTTCATTGGAAAGGTATGTTAAGGTTATTCCCTTCGTTCGACATGTTTCCTTAGAGGTAGTTAACGTTGGTGATCTTGTAGATGTAATTGTGAGTGGTTGGCTGATTGGGTGGTTATAAACCCTCATTTTAGGGACTCACGATCTGTTAAGAAAGACCCTAAGTTAGGAACGACTTGGAGATTATTCATACATATTGTTTATAGCTAAATTGCTCGCCTTCAACCTATTTAATTATTTGTTGTCGCCCTTGGGGCTATTGTGGTTATCTGTTGAGCTATGAATTGCCTATGGGAGGGATATGGTGTTGTCTAATAGGACTATGTTATTGCCAAAGAGGGCTATGTGTTGCCCACAGGGCTATATTGATGCCAAAGAGTGTTATGTGTTACCTACGAGGCAATTTTGACGCCAAAGAGGGCTATGTATTGCCTACACGGCTATGTGATGCAAAAGAGGGCTACATGCAACCCACTTAGCTATGATTTTGCCTAAGAGGACTATGCACTGCCTACGAGGCTATATCGTTGCCAAAAAGGGCTATGTGACTTCTTACAAAGACAAGGGGCTATCGATAAGGTTATGTAGATTAATTTGGCACCTTCTGGGCTTATGGGGTCCTAAGTAGGTGGTATGTTGTTTGTACCTACCGAGCTTATGGGGGATTGGTTAGGTTGATGTTTGATCATTATTGTATTTTATTAGATTCAGTAGTGGGTTGGCATGCTTATCTAAATTTGATTTCCTTACCTGATTGCTTTTAGTATATTATGATACTTGCTCATTTAGTCTACAACCTTTCATACTCTGTACATTATTTTGTACTGACTCCCCATTGCCTGGGGCGCTGCATTCATGCATGCAGGTCCTGACAGACGACCGAGTAGACCTCCTCAGTAACAGGATTGACTTCTATCCGGTTGGCTAGCCCCTTTCCTCCGGAGCTACGAGAATTTGGAGGTTTGTTAGCTTTTGTTGTGTATATTTTTATGGGTAGGCTGGGGGTCTGTCCCGCCAATCTTTACTACTCTTAGAGGCTTGCAGACTAGTGTGGGGGGTGTATAGCTATGTTATAGCCATACTGGCTTAGGTTGTTGCTTTGTTGAAGCTTGTGAGTTGTTTGATGTATTGTGTTGATATATTCCTACTTTTACTTTTGGTATAGATATCATGGTGGCCTCGACGGCCCAATCAGGACTTCTGTGCTAGTTGGCTATTTATTTATATGATCTCCTGGGAGTAGTTGTTTCTTTTATAGATCAGTTGACAGGGGCCTTGCCAGTCGAGGGCTTAGTTTTAAGCCGAGATATACTTGTTTGTTTCCTTGATTGCGTGTGGCTGTCATGCACTAGTAGCAAATGGTTCAGCAGGGTCGGCTTGGGCATAAGTTTTGGCATTAGGATCCAGTTGCGCCCCTCGAGTTTGGGGCGTGGCAAAATTATTCCTATTAATCATAATTTTTCTATTGTGCATAATACTAAATTTTCATTTTACACCTACAATTAATTGTTCAAAAAGTGTAACAATTTTGTATACTTTTATATATAAAAAGTTAGAATTTGTGGAATAAACAAAAAAAACATCAGTAATCCATATTTAGAGTATGAAACTACGTTGATATGAATTAGGAGATAATTATACTTATATTTATAGAGTAGTGTTCAAATTCTATCAGTCCATCGTCAAAATCATGAACTTAATATCTCATGTGATGATGTAGAAGTGAAGAACCAGCATATAATCCATTCGAGTATGAAATGCGAGATAATACTCATAGAAATGTCATGATAACAATCAATTAAATTTTATACTTATAATTAATTGTTTAAATATTTATATGTATATCCTTCAATGTCTTATCTCGTTTTATGAAATAGACAATAGAACATCATAAGTTACTGTACAAAACAAGTTCTATCAAGATTATTACGTTCGATCTTGAATGGATGTCAAGTGTAGTAATCATATCGTAGGCAATGACATGTAAAGGATAATTCATCGGAGTATGAAATACGTTGAATATATACTTCTCAAGTAGTTTATATGAAATACATTACCAATTAAAGAAATACCGATGATCAATTCATGGAGATTTATATATTAAATTTAATATTGATAAACTTTTGTTGATCAATAAAATAAACTTCTATTATTTAAGAAAGATAATGGAGAAGATTAGAGCAAATATCACACACATTTTTAGAGAGGGTAATAGTTTGGCAGATTCTTTAGCTAATATAGTTATAGAATCACAAGTAGAACATCATTATAGTTGTTTTCTGGAGCTACCATTGAAGGAAAGAAGGATCTTAAACTCGGACAAAGCACAAATTACTACACTCAGAATCAGGACACGCGCAATCATCCCTCAATGAGACTGTGCCAGGCCAGAAATCATACAAGATTAACAACAACAAGCCCAAGCATTAACAAAGACATTTAAGAGCAAGGAGCACCACAGATTCACAAATATTCTTGAAAGTAACAGCAAGAGCATCACACGGTATTTGATAAACATGACAGATAATTTGTCTTGTCAAGAAGACATTGTTGGATACATAAAGTTAGACAGATTTTTAGGGAGCATTTATATACGAAAAATAAGGGGGAGGGGGTACAGGGTTGTGTAGAGCGAGAAGGAGTCAACTCATCTAATTGGCGTCAATCACAGCTGGATCCGTTGTAGATCCTATCAGCAAATTGGTCCTTCACCATTAAAATGAAACCAAGACATTCTGAAGAAAAAAAAAAGGGACAAGTAAAAGAAAGATATTTTAGGGAAAGAAACAAAATGGAAGATAACATTACCAACAAGCTTCAACTTGGAGAACATTGGAGGAAGATTCTGAAGGGAAGCATCAAAATAAGAAAATTGGTCTTCTGGAGACTTTCCAAAAAGAGATATTTGCCCTCTTTATAAGGGATTAGATAGGTGTTGGATCGGGTCTTTTAGACCCATCCAATTTTTTGCTTTGTTTTGGCTTTGTTTTGTTTGGGACTTGTATAGACCCGATTTTGGTTTATTAAATAAAAGGCTGAATAGGCCATCAAATTTTTTTATTCTTTATTTTTTTAAAAAAACTTCTATTAATGTGTAGTTAAATTAAATTTATAATATTTATTAAATATTTTTAAATATAAATAATTATTTTAAAAGATACCAACATTCCCTCAGTAAATTAACACTTCTTTTTTAAAAAAAGAATGATAATCTCAAAAAACCCTCATCTCTTTCACTCCTAAACCTCTCTCAGGCCCACCCATCACCGACCCACCCCCGACCGGCGCCCACCCCACCCATTACGACCGGCGCTAGCTCGATCAGCAGAAGCAGGAGGTCGCGCCGCCTTCTCCGACAGGTGCGCCGCGCGCCTCGATCAGCAGCAGCGCAGAGGCAGCAATAGCAGCAGCAAAAGCAAAATCCGACAAATTAGGTAATGTAGTCAAGCTCTTTTTTTGTAATTCTTTTTATAGGGTTGGGTGATATTATAAGTAGTATGTATTGCTGAAAGTTTGAATAAAAACAATAAATAAGTGTCATCAATAGGTTGGGTTGAACAGATTGAAGGGGTAATTCAATTGAGTTTGATTGTTGTTCAATATGGATTAGATATTTTCCCTCATTATAAATGATTAGATAGGTGTTGGATCGGGTCTTTTAGACCCATCCAATTTTTTGCTTTGTTTTGACTTTGTTTTGTTTGGGACTTGTATAGACCCGGTTTTGGTTTATTAAATAAAAGGCTGAATAGGCCATCAAATTTTTTTATTCTTTATTTTTTTTAAAAACCTTCTATTGATGTGTAGTTAAATTAAATTTATAATATTTATTAAATATTTTTAAAAATAAATAATTATTTTAAAAGATACCAACATTCCCTCGGTAAATTAACACTTCTTTTTTTAAAAAGAATGATAATCTCAAAAAACCCTCATCTCTTTCACTCCTAAACCTCTCTTAGGCCCACCCATCACCGACCCACCCCCGACCGGCGCCCACCTCACCTATTACGACCGACGCTGCCTCGATCAGCAGTAGCAGGAGGTCGCGCCACCTTCTACAATAGGCGTGCCGCACGCCTCGATTAGCAGCAGCGCAGAGGCAGCAATAGCAGCAGCAACAGCAACAGCAAAATCTGGCAAATTAGGTAATGTAGTCAAGCTCTTTTTTTGTAATTCTTTTTATAGGGTTGAATGATATTATTAGTATTATGTATTGCTGAAAGTTTGAATAAAAACAATAAATAAGTGTCATCAATAGGTTGGGTTGAACAGATTGAAGGGATAATTCAATTGAGTTTGGTTGTTGTTCAATGTGGATTAGATATTTGCCCTCTTTATAAGGGATTAGATAGGTGTTGGATCGGGTCTTTTAGACGCATCCAATTTTTTTCTTTGTTTTGGCTTTGTTTTGTTTGGGACTTGTATAGACCCGATTTTGGTTTATTAAATAAAAGGCTGAATAGGCCATCAAATTTTTTTATTCTTTATTTTTTTTAAAAAACTTCTATTGATGTGTAGTTAAATTAAATTTATAATATTTATTAAATATTTTTAAATATAAATAATTATTTTAAAAGATACCAACATTCCCTCGGTAAATTAACACTTCTTTTTAAAAAAAGAATGATAATCTCAAAAAACCCTCATCTCTTTCACTCCTAAACCTCTCTCAGGCCCACCCATCACCGACCCACCCCTGACCGGCGCCCACCCCACCCATTACGACCAACGTTGCCTCGATCAGCAGTAGCAGGAGGTCGTGCCACCTTCTTCGATCGACGCGCCGCGCAGAGGCAGCAATAGCAGCAGCAACAGCAAAAGTAAAATCCGGCAGATTAGATAATGTAGTCAAGCTCTTTTTTTGTAATTCTTTTTATAGGGTTGGATGATATTATTAGTAGTATGTATTGCTGAAAGTTTGAATAAAAACAATAAATAAGTGTCATCAATAGGTTGGGTTGAACAGATTGAAGGGGTAATTCAATTGAGTTTGGTTGTTGTTCAATGTGGATCCTTTTATTAAGTTTATATATTAAAATTTGAACGCTTTAATGTGTTCAATTGAGTTTGGTTGTTGACATGTTCTCTTTGATTTACTGTTAAGTGCCAAACTTTCCCCTTAAAGATGTTGAATTTGGCAAGTTGGACAGTCAATATATTGAAAACGGTAAGAGAATGTTAAGTGCATGTTGAATTTGTGTCTAAACTAGTATGTTGTTGTTACAGAGTATCTATGTTTCAGTTGCTCTAAGAAACTATTGGCAGTTGCTCTAATAAACCAACCAATACAACACATGCCCATGTCATCTTATACAATTCTATCTTTCCAATATTGGACAGTCATACCAATTACATGTGTATGCCTGACAATTTGATGTCAATGCTGATTTCTAACTCATTATACTGATTGTTCTTTAGAGATCTCATATATGTACAAGTATGACTCGAAAACTTGTGTTTATGCATGAAATAAAGGAGTCTGCAAATACTTCAAGGTGTTCGAAATTCAGACTGAAGCACTGAATGGGTTTGACTACAAACTTCAATTGCATTAGTATTGCTTCTAATAAAGTATACCATCCAGTTGAGTCAATTATATTCTAAATGTAATAATTTGAAATTTGATGCAATATGAAGAGACTAAAGTTACAACTATAGTTTGGTTGTTGTTTATTGTCACGATCCGATTTCTCAAGTCATGATGGCACCTACTATGCCCTACCTATAGGTAAGCCGACCCGTAACCAGAACATCAAGCAATGAGTGAAAGGGTAGAAACTAGCGAAAACAATAATCTAAACAAGGACAACAAGGCGGAAGCAAACCAAAATAAATATATACAGAAATCCCTTCCAGAACCTGAAAGTCACTAGTTCAGAGCTATCTAATAAAGAGTACAAGTCCCAAAAGTGGACCACAACAAAGCGTGTCTCAAAGACAACAAGACTAGCTAAAACAAAAGAAGGAGACAAGACAAACCCAAAACGCCAAGTGCTCGCCCTCGTCTTCGAATCACAGCTGCAAAAGAAGGTTGGAACTAATCACCGCTGGTAACTGGTACTGGGACCTGCATCACGAAGTAGATGCAGAGTGTAGCATGAGTACCAAAACAACAGGTTCTCAGTAGGCATCACAGGCCGACTGAGCAAAAAGGGTAAAAACAATAAGATATGATAGAATCTAGACATAGAAAGGTCAAAACGCATATGAAAAAAAAGCATACGAGCATACCAGAAATAAACTAAGTACACTAAACTAAACCTAACTGGACCTCTATAAGCCCAAAAGGTACACTCGTGCGCAAGTTTAATTAAAACCTGAACGGACCCCTATAAGCTCGACAGGTACACAGAATAACTAAGTCTAATGAGAAAGAAGAAGGCCGGGCTTCCGGCCCAAAGTAACCAAGATAATCCATCAAACTACACCAAGCCAGCAGTGCACTCCCAGGCCAGCTAGAAAGAGTGACCCTAGGGGGCTCCCAACCAAATAGTCCACTCCCAGCCCAGCCAGAAAGAGGGACCCGTGAGTGAGGCAGATATCGCGAGTCGTCCTACCATGCAGTCAACTCCCAGCCCAGCTAGAAAGAGCGACTCGGGGACACCCAACCAGCAGCACACTCCCAGCCTTACTAGAAAGAGAGGCTCGAGGGCGATCGCCGATATCACCTAGTCTACCCAGCCAGCGATACGCTCCCAGCCCAGCTAGAAAGAACAACCTCGGGGGTGATGGTATCTCTAATAGGATCCAATCCTACAACAGCAACCATGGAACGCAGTTCACTCTAAGAAATCACAGAAAAAGGCTCCAAGCCTATACTATCTCAATCCCACACCTTTAGTGATGCACCAAACCTTCGAGAACGTGTCAGAACTAGAGGGAGAAGATACAGAAGTGCAGCAAGCAGAGATAACGCCTAATCTAAGGCTCAAACTATTAGACTCAAGTCTACTACTCCAGTCTACAAGGAGCTAAGTCATTCGAATGACGTCGGCATAAAGTCAAGGCTATCCAGCCCACACGGGTCATAAGTCTAAGGCAATGCTAGTCTAACCTAGACTAAGGACATCATTCTTATAGTTAAGGATAAACAAGGCATACAAGCATACAATAACATTTAGCACATAAGCATGCAACTCTACTAAACCAGTTAACATGATACTACACCCGAAATATGGCCAATCGATCATAACATAAGGTATCTAATCAAATTAAAGTAGAAAACTGGTACCCACCCCAATTCACTCCAATCGACATGCTTTTACACAATTAAGCTCAATCTAAAAGAAAGGAAATCGTAGCCTACCTTAAGGCTGATTGTGTGCGCTCCAAATCACTTTGTCGGAGCTTTTCCTTCCCGAACAACCCTTGAGCGCTGCCACTCTATCAAATATAGGATCACAACGTTAGTACGGTCGTTTAGACATCGAAATTACAACAAACGGAGACGGGTCAAATATGGAGTCAAAACGAGAATCGTGGGTCCCGCACCAAACTGTTTGGATTTGACTCCGTCAAGAGACCCAAAACAATACCCCGTACTTGTGTTCCAAAATGGAACACAATTTGGGGCTCAAAACGCAGCAAAACCCAACATGCAAGGAAAAATCACATTTTAATCAACTTAAAAGAAAACATACAGCAGTCTAAACTCGAAATTATGAGTATTGAAAGGTGCCCAACACTCTTTGAACACTCTACGACAAAGCCACGACAATTCCCAACACGTGAGACTTCGAATCACCCAAAACTGAGCTAAAATGAGTGAGATATGACCAAAACAAGGATGCCAAAAACAAAAGCTCGATAAAGGGCCTAACAGTCAGGGTTATAACCAATTTACCTCGAACGACGCACACTCGACAACTTCCAAACACTCTACAGCGAAACCATCGAAAATACAAAGCTCCCGCACTTCGAATCGCTTAATTCGATTGAGAGATGAGAGAGTTATGAGTGTTTTAAGTTTGGAAAGGGTTGCTTATATTTTCTGCATTTATAGCAGATTTTTCTGCAATTTCTTTCCAAAACTTAAAACTCCGACGGGGTGCTCCGAACTCGTTCGGAATCCCTTGCACGAAACAAGATATACAACCATACCAAATTTGATATTCCGGACTCAATGGTGGAGTCAAAATTTCCATAAGAGGTCATCTTGATAAAAAGTGGGTCCCACACTCAAATACCATTTTAAGTCAAAAACCACAAAAGGGCTCAAAAAAATATCGGAAACCTCGGGACACACAAGAAGGGTCAATCTAGACCAAACTCCACATTCCGAAGCTAACCGCATTGACGAAATTCTCATTTGAGTGTGTTTACTCAGAATGTTGACTAAAGTCAAACTTAGGCTTAAACTTAAAGTTAAAATGCCTAATCGCACTGACTCTCACTGAAAACCTCAAGAGTCATGCCGACCATGCTACTAGCCTAAAATGACCCTTCCAAAGCTGATGGAATTGTCAGAATTGGATTCTGATGTCATCTTCTTGAACTTTTGATCGAAAACGATCGTTCAAGGTTCATAAGCTCCAAAACACTAAAACTAGCACAAAAGTCAAACGAACGACCAGGTGACCGAACTGTCAGTCGCAGCAAGTCATAAATGACTTGGGGTCGCTACAGGAACGCTCTAAACGACACACCGAATGCAAAACACAGAAATGACCAGGAGGGTCATTACATTTATATACATTGAAATTTGAATACTCTTGTTAGAATTCTTGGTTTCTCAACCCCGGACACAATCATGGTAACATATACATTACAATAACTAGTGGAAAAAAAAGAGCAAGTATTGAAAATATGAGAAACCTATTTTGAATTATCAAGTAAAAGAAAAAACAACACAAACTTGTTTACTAACTGTCAACGGTTAATAATGACTGAAATCTCTCTATAATGACCACTAAAGAAATTTTCAATTGTTTCTTTTCGTGCTAGGCAACTGAGGAAGCTCAACATTTAAAAAAGTTGATAAAAGACTATACTGCTTCTTTCATCAAAGTAGGAGATAAGGTTTGGTGTTTCTAAATTTCTAAAGTTCAAGTATAATTGTTTTTTATAATGTGTTTGTGTCCATTTAGTATTGATACTTAGCTTTAATTTTGTGATAATTTGTTTGTGTCCATCGAGTGTTTGTTTAGCATAAGTACCAACACTAGTTGACCCTATTGATGACAAAATTGATTTTCTTGCAAGATCGATTTGTGTCCATCTAGTGTTGATATTAAGCTTTAATTTAGGAATAATGTGTTTGTTAAGCATAAGTACCAACACTAGTTGATCCTATTGATGACAAAATTGATTTTCTTACTAGATCGATTTGTGTCTATCTAGTGTTGATATTAAGCTTTAATTTAGGAATAATGTGTTTGTTAAGCATAAGTATCGATATGTTATTTTTAAATATCAAATACCGTATCAAATACAAAAAAATTAAAATATATATCAATATACGATAATATCAAAATCACAATATTAAATTTTTTGATATGGTATGATATTTTGGTATATACCATACCATGCAAATCCCTAATTTGCGCCTCAAAGCATTTCTTGAACACTCGAAAACTTGTCACAAAAATGCCTTTGAAAACACTGATTTAAAGATCCAATGAAAAATTCAATTGGTCCACAAATTTTGTAAATTCCCAAATAAGCCTCTTGACCTCAAGATCCTCTCTATTCACTCTTATGATATAGACTAGTTACAAAGAGCCCGTGCAACTGTGCACACACATATTAAATATACATAATTTTATTTATCTCAATTTATGTGGCACAAATATACTTAGGAGAGTCAATAAATTTTTATATGAGTTTTAAATGTTATAAGTTGTTAATTATTGTAATTTATAACATTTTTTAATGTAATTTATAAATAATATATTTATTTGTCCCAACTTATATGGTACAAGTGAAATTTAAAGAGTCAATTAAATTTTATATTTTTTTTTTCAAATTATTAATTATTATAATTTATAATACTATTTTTTTCGTAATTTCTAAACACATAACATACTAAAAAGAAAAATAAAACAAATAAATTTAAACAGAGAAAACTTTAAATATAAATCGAGAAAATCTTTATAGTACAATTTTTTAATACATAACATACTAAAAAACACTAATAATAAAATAAATAAATTAAAACCAAGAAAACACTACATATAAATAGTAGAGGAAATTCAAGCAGAGTGTAAAAGTCACAACTCAACAACATAGGGTTCATCAAGAATTGGTTCAAAACTCACTGTTTGTGGAGTTTATTCAGATTCACTCAACCCCACATCAATCTCTTTCTCTTCTAACCTCCAAGGTCCCTCTTTCAAGTAAGTTTCTTTGTACCGTTGTTTTTTGGTTGTTAATTGCAATTACCTCAAAGAATTCTGAATTGTTAACAAAATATTGAAGTTGGGGAATTAATTTTTATTTAGTTGGAGGAATCTTATTGTAACAGCCTGTATTATGCATATGCTAGTTCTATTCATGTGATACTTGACATAGCCTTATAGTATAGGTGAGGGACCATGTTTCGTATATGGTTAGTGTTGGTTCGTACCGCTGCATCCTATGTGAACTTGTCACAACTTTAAGATTGTCATAGTTATTATATGCATAGTAATCACAAGTTACATGTTGGTTCTCTCGGGCCTTTAGGGAACCGACGTCCGTCTTAGTGGGAACTGAGGCGTGACACTTATTGTTAGTATGTTTTGTGGACTTGAGAAAATCCTTGGGATGGTGAAAGTTTCGATTTTTATCTAGTAGGGGAAAGAGAGTTTCGAGAATATTTCCCAATTTTATGAATGTTTTAAGTTTATGAATGCGAGAATTAATCTGTTAGTGTTTCTTTGTTTACTTGTTAGATATCAAGAGCAGTTTCAAATTCCTTTTATCAAAGAAAACCTCTGTCTGTTGAAACCCGCTTTTGCGAGAAAATGGGGTATGGCACACTTTAGGGGGAAAAGTGAAGTATAGAAATAGCCAAGGACTAGGTACAAATACATACAGTATCTTGTACTAATACTGAGTTTGTACAATTAGTTTCTCAAGTATCTGGTTATCTTATTAAGAGTTGGCGTTATATCTAACAGGGAAATGAACACGAACACGGAAGAAAAAAGATTTAATCAAGAAGTGGAGGATGAGGAGGAAAATGGGAGAGGTCGAGAAGCATGGGAAAGAACTTATGCAGATGAAAGATCATGGGAGTCTTTGCAAGAGGATGAATCAGGACTTCTTCGTCCAATTGACAACAAAACTCTATCCCATGCTTAGTATCGACGACGTCTACGCACTGCAACTGCTGCACGAATTCAGAAGGGTCTGATTCGGTACCTCTACATTATCATTGACTTCTCCAGGGTATGTAAAATCCTATATGATTGCAAAATAACTGCAATATTGTAATTGGTTACTGACATTTAAAGGTTTTAATTTTTCTTTTGCAAGATATGAAAAAATTATTTAAGCATTTATAGTTATCTGTTTGAAAATGAGTTATCACCGGAAGAAGTTAATCAAGTTCAATTTCCCAGACAATCTGCTGATCTTCTTCCGATGCTAGCAAATTGTTTCTTAAGAAGGAATATAATAGGGTCCTTTTTAAAGAACCAGCAGCTCTTCGTTTTATGGATTTCTATTTGCATCTAGGGCTGAAGATTTATTGATTGCAACTGGTTGATTATGCTATGAGATATTGATAAAGCCAAGTATATTTCTTTTTCTTGTAATGGCTTTGGAAAACCAACACTCTGAGTAACTTTTTCAGAAAATCATGCTACTCTATGCCTATGCAATTGGGTCGTCTTTGATCAGTTTAATGAATATTCAAGTGAATACCTAATTTCTGTTTTGATGTCACCATATTTCTCTAAACCACGTTTTGAAATTCTAAAATTGTGAATTGAGTGTATAAGACAATTATTTCCTTTTAAAAATGTCCCTTAATTGGGTTGTGCTTATCACTGCATTGGACGTTTTCTTTTATCATGGACAAGGTGCTGCAACAGACAATCTTAATCATTTGCATGTAAGCTTCTTGCTGATAGTTCTCCTTTCAAGATGTCAGCATCCTTTTTTTTTGTGACATTTTCCTAGTTTTCTATTTTTCACATTGCTCGAAAGCTTTTCTGAGCATGGGTTGCATCTACTTGATACTTTTCCTACATGCTTGTATTCCGCAACGCCCACGCCAACTTGGAAAGCTAGAAGAAAATTGAAATGCTTTGAGTACTAGAAATCTAGACATAATAGTAGAAACTTTTAGCGTTCATTTCAACTAAGTCTGGATTACTTTAAAAATGACTTTTGAAAGAGAGAGAGACAGTAATGTCTCATAATATCTTGAACTTTTACATCTTTTGAGTTAGTAATTGCTCACCTGAATTTTGAATTTTAGGCAGCTGCAGAAATGGATTATAAACCAAGCTGAATGGTTGCAGTTGCTAGACAAGTGGAGGCTTTTATAAGAGATTTTTTTTACCAGAATCCCCTGAGTCAAATTGGCTTGGTGATCTTGAAAGATGGAGTAGCTCATTGCTTAACAGATCTTGGTGGCAGTCCTGAAGCTCATATCAAGGCATTGATGGGTAAATTGGGGACCTCAGGTGATGCATCCCTTCAGAATGGCCTAGATCTTGTGTGTGATCTCCTAAATCAAATCCCATCGTATGGTCATCGTGAAGCCCTTATCTTGTATTCAGCTCTTAGCACATGTGATCCGGGGGATATACTGGAAACCATCCAAAAATGCAAAGTGTCCAAGATAAGGTGCTCAGTAATTGGTCTCTCTGCAGAACTCTACATATGCAAGCATCTCTGCCAAGAGACTGGTGGAATGTATTTTGTTGCATTGGATGAGGTAAGGAATAGATAGTTGAGCTCTGAAGTAGTGGCAATACGAGAACTTGTGAAACAAAAACTAATAGAATAAAGGAAATCTTTTGCTGGAAATTTAGGAGAAATTTGGTTCTAATAGCCTACTATGTAAAATGTCTCATTGAATGATGATTAACTATATGTGGCAAGCATAATATTGTTAAAACTTTTTATGATTTGATTCGTTGTTATTGCTCTGTCAGCCTCATTTAAAAGAGTTGGTATTGGAGCATGCCCCACCTCCTCCAGCTATTGCAGAGTTCGCTGTTGCAAATTTGATTAAGATAGGGTTCCCCCAAAGAACAGCAGAGGGTGTCATTTCAATTTGTTCATGTCATAAAGAGGCTAAAGGTTGTGGTGGATACACTTGTCCGAGATGCAAAGCACGCATATGTGAGCTGCCTACTGAGTGTTGCATTTGCGGACTGACCCTTGTATCTTCTCCACATTTGGCACGGTCATATCACCATCTCTTCCCAATAAGGCCATTTGATGACGTTTCACCCTCAGCTCTGAAAGATTTTCACAAGTTACCAAAGAATTGCTTTGGTTGCCAACTGAGTCTTCTAAATCCTGGTAAGAGCACTCTTCTTATTTACAAAATCAAAACTATCTTGAGGTAAAAGATTCATGCCGAAAAACAAGGAAATCTGTCTTATTTTCTTACTCTTCAAGATTACTCTGTAAAATAACCACTGAAGTGAATCTGCGATCCATTGAAGCACGTGGTCACACAATATATTTGTAAAAACGACTTGCATTTTTTGGTTCAGAATTGAAACTTCCAGTGGTAAAAAAGATTCATGCCAAAATGAAGAAATATGTCTTTTCTGTTTGCTCTCAAGATTGCATTGTAAGTAACCTTTAGAGTGAATCTGGGACCCAATGAAGCACGTGAGCTGGTCTTCCTTATCAAAATAAATAAATAAAAATGGAACACCTGAGATTTGCATTTGTTTTGCAGATATTATCATTATCCATGTATATGCTAGGATGTTCGATAATTTGATAATTTTCAAGTAGAGTAGTTTATCAGATTAACCCTGGATACATAACCCTGACATGAAGCATCTGCTGTTGCTAAGGATGTCAATGAAGTTCCTTTCTTTTTTTTTGAAATTGGTAAAAGTTGTATTCATCAGCATTCAGGGCTATGCTGGCCACCTCCAAAATTTACAAAAGAGTCATGGATAATTACAAGGAACCTATAAAATCCACTAATTGGATTTCTTCTTCTATATTCTGTTCTTTACGCCAAAAGCCTAAAGTAGTATGAAGTTCCTTTCTTTAAGTTCATAGCTGCAGAGAATTGTAGAAGGCATTTACATAATTGTTTGTCATCTGAGATATCTTGTATGTGCATTTGTCCGACTTGTAAAGAACGAAAGAAAAAAAAAACACGCACTAATCATAACTGAGCTTTTGTTGAACTGAAGCAAAAGAAATGTCTCTAGTGTTCTACAGAAGAAACAAGATGTTTAGTTTCTAGAGCTTAAATTATTCACGTCCAAGATAATAAGTTCTTTTGTGTTACAATTCTGTGCTTCTCGCTGGTTGTTTGTAATTATGTCCTTTGAGGGCTGTTTTGAGGCAAAATTTCAAAGCAATGTTGAAATTTGGTCTTTTAAGGAAGTAGCCTGTTGAACTAGTGTTTGTATTCAGTCAGATTGTTTTTTTTTTTTTGCCAAATTTCTTGTAACTTGTGATGAAATTAGGAAATTATTCTGTAAAATGAGTTGTGCTTGGACCAAACATTAATTGGGATCATAAAACCTGGAAAGGAAGCAATTTGTCTCTTCTGAATGCAAGTCCTAATTCATAGACAACCCCTTAAAGTTCCCGCGACTTTTCATTTAGACACCTTAATTGAAGTTGTTACGCAGCAAACACCTAGGGCGTGTTCGGTATGATGGAAAGTGTTTTCTAGGAAAATAAGTGGATTTCTTACTTTTTTTTAGATGAAGTAATTGATTCAATTCATGTCATCAAAAAGATACGAAGTAGTTACAAAAGAGTGAGTGTGTTCGGTACGCAGGCAAAATTTTTTATCCTAAAAGCATTTGTATATAATTTGAACAATACTATGAGAGGTGAAGGTGAAGCGTAGGGTGTGTGGGGTGGTGGGGATGGGGGCTACAAGGGTGATGCTGAAGATGAGGTGTGTTGGAAAGTAGGAAGGACACTATCAATGTGGAATCCCACTTGTGTAACTTGTTTACATTTTCCAAAAAATGTGTTAGTCCATACCGAACAAACCCCCTAATGAGTAGTGTATATCTAAAATGTGCCTCTTGAACATGTCATGCTTAGCTAGTAAAAAATAAAATGTGTGAGTTTACATGTGAGGATGTGGCAAATTGAACAAAACCACGTGACTTTTGAATCCAACTAATAAAAAAGGGAAAAAGAAAACACTAGTTTTTGTATTCAGCCTGAATTTTTTTTTTTTCCGCCAAATTTCTTTTGACTTTTTTTTTTTAGAAAGTTAACTGGTATTATAAACAAAAGGAGTACACCAATAGTGTACTCCTACATAGTTACATCAAAAGTATGAAAGGACAGCCCAAAACAAAATCTATCTCCTATATTCCTTATAAACTGTCTAGAAATAGGTTAATTTCCCCTATATCCTTAGGTACAGAATGTATACACCAAAAGTAAAATGTTGCTAAACAGTTCATCTTTATACTTTGGAAGGGAATGTTCTTGTTCTCAAAACATCTCTGGTTTCTCTCCTTCCAGATTGTCTACCAGATGCAAGAAGGGACAATCTTCCATCTCTCCTTGTGTTCTGACTGATTTCCATCTCTATTCCAGCATGCTAGTACTTCTGAAGTATGCCTTGGCATGGCCCATCCAATACCCCTCAGATTGATGAACCATTGCCATAATTTTCCAGTCACTTTACACTGCAGAAAAAGATGATTTACTGTCTCTATTTCAGCTTCACAAAAAAAACATCTAGAGCATAACTGCCTGCCCCTTTTCATAAGGTTGTCCTGGGTCAGAACTGCTTGACTTGCAACTAGCCAAGTAAAACAGGCCACTTTATGAGGTATCTTCCCTTTCCAGATCATCTTCCATGGCCACCATTCCTTGGTTTCTGTTGAGATATTCAGCATCTTGTAGGCTGCTTTCACCCTGAACTTGCCACCTTTGTCCAAACTCCATAATAGTTTGTCTTCCTCAAAATTGAGACTCTTAGCTTGTTCCAAGGTATTGTAGAACTGAATCATTCTCTCCACTTCTAGTCATTGAGGAGTCTTCTGAAGGATAGATTCCAACCTTGTGCATTTTTTACCTTTGAGATAGTAGCTAGCTTCTGTTGATTGAGATTGTAAATGTCTGGAAACTGTTGCCTCAGAAGTGTTTGCCCCACCCATATATCATTCTAGAACATGGTCTTTCTGCCATTACCCACTTTGATCACAGAATTACCCCACATTTTTTGCCACTGATTTCTGATATATCTTGCAATGATGATTTTCTTCCATAGGCCCTGCTCATCTGCTGCCAGTCTCCATAGCCATTTTAACAGAAGGCTCTTGTTTTGTGCTTTCAGATTCTTAATTCCTAAACCTCCCTCTTTATTGGATGTTATGACAACCTCCCACTTAACCAAATGGTGCTTCTTCTCCCCTTCACCATTACCTTGCCAAAGAAAGTTTCTCCTAATAGCATCTAACTTTTTGATTATCTTCCCATGAATGGGAAAAGGGACATCATGTAAGTTGGCATGGCATCAAGAACACTATTGATCAGTGTGACTCTGCCACCCAAAGATAAATATTGACTTCTCCAGTTAACTAGCTTCTTTTCACACCTTTCCATCACAGAGTTCCATATGTTCATGGACTTACTCTTAGCTCCCAATGGCATTCCAAGATAGGTAGTGGGAAGCTCTCCTATCTTACCACCTAAAATGTTTGCCAAAGTACTGATTTATGGAACTTCATTCACAGGATAGATAAAACTCTTTTCCCAATTTATATGAAGTCCAAAATCTACTTCAAATAGGATGAAGATAACCTTTAAGTGTTTTAGTTGTTCCTTCTCTGCTTCACGAAAAACCAAGGTGTCATCAGCATATTGTAAATAGGAAATAAACACTCCCAGAGAGTTTTCTTCATTCATAGTGAAGCCCCTAATTCTGTTATTCACCTGAGCACTCGTCAGCATGTCACTTAAACCTTCCATGGCCAAAATGAAAAGAAAAGGAGACAAGGGGTCTCCTTGTCTCAACCCTCTCTCAGAGGAGAAGAAACCAGTTGGAGAGCCATTTATCAAAACTGAAAACTTCACTGTAGTTATGCAGAACCTCATCCATTTTATCCATATGTTACCAAACCCCATCCTCCTTAATGTTCTCCACATATGTTCCCAATTCAAATGATCATAAGCTTTTTCTATGTCTAGCTTGCATAGAATTCCTGGAGCTTTGGATCTGTATCTCATGTCCACACATTCATTAGCCACCAATATTGCATCCATAATTTGCCTGCCCTTTATGAATGCCATTTGTTGTTCATCCACTAGTTTTGACATAACTTTCTTGAGTCTCTCTGTTAAAATCTTTGATATGATTTTGTAGATACTCCCAATCAAGCTAATTGGCCTAAAATCTTTCAATTCAGATGCTCCAAACTTCTTGGGGATCAGGGCTATGAAAGTGGCATTGAAACTTTTTTCAAAGTAGCCCTGGTCATGAAAGTTCTGGATGGCAGCTACCACTTCTTGTTTTATCTCTTCCCAGCACTGTTTGAAAAAGGCCATTGTGAAACCATCAGGGCCTGGTGCCTTATCCCCTGCACATGAGAACACACAGTTTTTAATTTCCTGCTCTTCAAATTGGGCTTGCAGAGCTGCATTATCTTCTTCATCTATCCTGGCTTGACCTCTGGGGTTGAACTGAGGTCTCCAGAATTCTGTCTCATTGTAAAGTTTTTGGTAGAAGGTTGTAACTTCATCTCTGATCTCAGCTGGTTCAGTCACATTGGACCATTTATGATCAGTTTATCAATGTTGTTATACCTCTTGTGACAATTAGTAGTTCTATGGAAGAACTTTGTATTCATGTCCCCTTCTTTGAGCCACAATGCCCTAGATCTTTGCCTCCAAGCCACTTCCTTTCTCTTGGCATTTTCTTCAAACTCCACTGTCAATACTGCTCTTAAATAGGACTCATCATCTGATAGGATTCTCTGATCTTGTATCTGGTCCAGTTCAGCCAGCTGGTTAAGGATGCTCTGTTTTTGCATACCTAGGTTGCCATGCACTGTTTTACTCCATTCTTTCAACTTGACTTTCAGTAACTTTAGCTTGCAAGCTAAAATATAATCTGGTTTTCCCACATAAATTGCGGAGTTCCACCATTCTTTAACTCTTTCTTTAAAGTCTTTAGTTTGCAGCCACCAGTTCTCAAACTTAAAATTAGAGGTTGATCTCTCCCAATTACCACATTCCAACAACAATGGATTGTGGTCGAAAGTTACTCTAGGTAAGATTGATTGTTTGATCTTTCTAAAAGCTACTTCCCATTCCTCAGATATCAGGAATCTATCTAATCTTGCTGCGATATCATATCCATCCCCTTTCCTCCATGTGAATCTGCCACCTACAAGAGGTAAGTCTTGCAGTTCCATGTCCTCTATAAATTTAGAAAATTCTTCCATCTCCTTGTTGAATCTGTTGCAGTTTTTCTTCTCAGAAGGGAATCTCACTACATTAAAGTCCCCAGCCACCACCCAAGGTCCATTAAATAGACCCC
>JAJOOF010007427.1:0-13767 GCA_029582545.1 Solanum lignicaule | reverse complement strand
TATATGATTGAATAAATTTATGTTAGTTATTATGTATTAGAATTATTTGAATCATGATTTCTAGTTTATTAGCACACTGGAAACAGGGAGAAAACTTCTATACTATGCCATCCTAATGTTGAAACCGGTAGGCGAGGAAAACCGTTTAGGGGAGTAAACAAAGTTGAGGCGCTGATAAGAAGGAAGTATCCGCTAAAGTACGATGCTAGTAGTGACAGGAGAACATGATAAATATATAATCTAGTTCATAACGATCTAATATGAATTTAATCAATTATGAATATGATAGGAAGGAATAATTGAAAATAAAAAACCTGCATAACAACGAACATGACTACATACATGCCTGATGAAATGATAAAAAACTATGAAACTTTAATCTTATATATACTTAAAGATATAGAAATAATTGAATTAAGAAGAATAATGTGGGAAAAAATATTTAATGATTACGAATCAGAAGATATAATAAATGAAATAGACCTAAATGACTTAGACTTCGAAATAATAGAATGTTATGATTTAGAAATAAATTCAGATTAAAATGAACTACGAATATTTACGATATTGGATAGAATCTATGGAAGGTATAAAGCTATTAGAACAATTAATGGAGAAAAATTTATATATGTACCAAAGAACCCAAGATATGTTATATCTAGAATAAATCACAAATAATATTAAAGAAATATTCAGATTAAAACAACTATCAAAAGAATATTACAATAAGTATTATTACATTTTACCGTGAAAAAATAATATTATAATAAAAGTTGGCTAGTTAATACCTCACCTACCACACTACCACCTACCACACTACCAATAATATGAATTCATCATCTACCAATTCCGCACCCCCGAAAAATTAAGTCGGTCCCCATTCCAACTCACTCTCATGATATACCACCACATATACCATTGTCCTTAGAATCCACTTTACCTAGATCACTAGTACTGGATACTCGCTCCTTTAATTCTAGCCAGGTACCAGCAACTACTTCAACTGATCCAAGTAATTCTAAAATTTCTTCTACTTCTTCACAGCATCACACAACCTCAAACACACAGCCTACACCTTTGCTAACATATTAACGACGTAAATCTAACATTACCATTCCCCACCAAATCCTGAGTGGTCCCTCTCCAGCCACCAATTCACCATTTACAATTTCTTCACTCCCTGGCAGCGAAAGTTCCATTCCTGAATACCATGCCATACCAATTCCAGAGCCTGCACCAAACCAAATAACCAATAGGTCCTAAAATAATATTACTAATCCCAAAAGACATTTCAGTTTTATAACTCACTTCACTCCTACACAACAACCTTTAAATAAGCTACCATCCATGAAGAGTGGAAACAAGCTATTAAAGCAGAATACGATGCTTTAAAGAAGAATCAGACTTGGGAATTGGTACCACAAGACTCAATGAAGAATGTTGTGGAATGCAAATGGTTGTATCGCATTAAACGAAAAGTAGAAGGTTTTATAGATTGATACAAAGCTCGCCTTGTTGCAAAAGGGTTCACGCAGCGCCCTGGCTTGGATTTTCATGAGACCTTCAGTTATTAAGCCAACAACAATATGACTTGTGTTATCCATAGCAGTGCAACACAATTGGTTGATTCATCAACTCGATGTCAACAATGCTTTCCTGCAGGGCCAGTTGACTGAAGAGGTTTTTATGTCTCAGCCTCAAAGGATTTGTTAACTCACAATTCCCTTCTCATGTTTGATGATTAAAAAATCCATTTATGGACTTAAACAGGCGTCGTGGGCTTGGTATACTGCCTTGCATGATCATATACAAAAAATGGGATTTATTTAGTGTGAATCTGATACCTCTTTGTTCATTTTGAAAAATGTGGTTGCTACTGTCTATGCGCTCGTCTATGTTGACCACATTTTGATCATAGGAAGTCATCTCGGCTTAATTAGACATGCTACTGATTCCTTGGGTTCACATTTTTATTTGAAGGATCTAGGGTATTTAATCTACTTTTTGGGTGTCGAGGTTAAAAAAGTGTCAAGTGATCTTCTTCTCACTCAATCAAAATACATTATTGATATTCTGTCTGAACTGGATATGCAAGATTGTAAAGGAGTCCTGACACCAATATGCTCTGGTAAACTGCCTTGGGCAATTAATGGTTCTCCACCTGCTAATGCTACCCTATACAGCGCACTAACGGTAAGTTGCAATATTTATCATTCACGCGGTCTGGCATTTCTTATGCTGTCAACAAATTGTCACCGTTTATAGATGATCCTACTGATGAAAACTGGAAGGTGGTTAAAAGGATACTACGGTGTCTCAAAGCCACGGCAACTTCAGGTCTTCATATTCTTCACAACTCAGACTGCAATCTTTCCATTCACGTTGATGTTGATTGGGTGGGAGAACCAAATGATATAATATCCATATCAGGCTATGTTCTTTTCTTTGGGCGCAATCCTGTGAGTTGGTCATCAAAAAAGTAACAGGTTGTAGCTCGGTCATCTACTGAAGCAGAATACAAATCAGTTGCAAATTCTTTTGCCGAACTCACATGGGTGCGCAACTTTCTCAATGGATTGTCTATCACCATTCCAAATATTACCACAATCTTTTGTCACAATGTTGGTGTCACTTATCTTTATCAAAATCCAGTGTTCCATAGCCATATGAAACATATTGTTGTGGACTTTTGTTATGTTAGGAACCAAGTTTAAGCACATCGAGTTCTTGTCAAACACACTCATGATTGTGATCAACTTACTGATACATTTACCAAGCCATTACCAGCACCAGCCTTTCAAGGTGTCATTCCAACTTAGGTGTTTTTGAACCACACCTAACTTGAGGGGGTGTATCAAGAATAATTATTTTATCTAATAATAAGCTACCGTTATAGTTACTGCTTTTTAGTATCCTTAGAAGACTCCTCCTATTGTAGGAGTTTCATGTTGTTGTATATTTGTAGAACATTCCTCCGACGGTTTAGGAGTTTATGCAAAAATTATCTTCCTTAACTTTACCTACAGGTTGTTGTTATTGGTTGTATTTAACTCTTCGATGCTGAAGGAATAAAATCATTTTTCCCATCACAAGCATACCCATTTCCCACAAAAATACCCTTCTTCACAATTACATACTGATTAGATTCAATAATATGTTTAAAGTTTACGTTATTAAGAAGAAAACTAGACATTAATTATTTTCTAAGAGTATAAACTACGTCTTTCAAAGTTAACACCCATCAAAAGGTAAAACACAATTCAACATCTCACATTCCAAGCACTTGAGTAGTGCGAGAATCACCAAGCATGATGGTTTTGTGCTCCTCAAAATGAGTATATTTTTTAAATCAGTCTTTGTCTTAACAGACATGACGGTTTGCACCAGAATCAGCCCACCATCCATCAACACTCTCAACCATGTTTATGTTGGTAATCACCGCCACAAGAGGTTCTTCGGTAATATTTGCCTGACGGTTAGGACCACATTTCTGGAATCTTGAAAATCAATCAATATGCCCACTCTTGCCACAAACAAAGCACGGTCCCTTATCTTGAACTTTTTGATTTTGTGCATGGTTATTTTCACCATCATTTTTCTTGGGAGGTCTACCATTATTTTTCTTGATTTTTTTCTTTTGAGGCTTCAAAGATGTATTTTTGTGATATTCAGGAGTAGCATTATTTGAAGTAATTAAATTTACCTTTGTTGTGATATTTCTCTCTTCTGTTTGTAAAAGTGCATCTTGACCCCTTGCCTCTTCTTCCATGCGGATTTTCATTATGAACGTTTCAAGAGAGGTTTCCTTTTGTTTGTGGTGCATAGTTATTCCAAGAAGGTGGAAGTTTATCTACTATGCCACAAGAAAAAAGTTTATCACGAATTTTGACCTCCTTGGACCTGAGCTCTCCAACAATCATTATAAAGTCTTGAGCTTAGTCTACCACTAATTTATTGTCTACCATTTGGAAACGAAAAAATCTACTAGCTGCATATTTTTTTGCTCCAACTTCTTCGGTAACATATTTACTCTGCAATGCTTTCAAAAAAAATTTGCACTAGAGTAAGTTCTGTCATAATAATCATAAAAATTGTCAGATAAACAATTAAGAATATAATACCGACATTTATAGGAATCACCTTCGTACTTTTCCGTGATTTTTCAACGATAGTCATTGTTGAATCTCCTTAAAATTATTAGTGAAAAATTACTAAATAACAGAATTACAAGATTACAATTGAAAATAAAATGAAGAAATAAAAATCTCTTCTGGCTGAGGCGCGAATATCTCACTTTGTTTAAAGAGATTTAAGCCCACTGCAACAAATATTTTTCACCGGTCCATCAGTAGTCCTCTTGACTTGTCCCCTCCAGGATACAACAGTCAAATCACAAAGTGTAACTCAACAAACTCTGGACAAGAGTTGAGTCCAAAGCTCCACGAAAAGAACACCTTCCTTGAAATAATAAGTACTCTCTTTTTTGAGTAATTTTTGCACTCTATATTTTTCTTGTGTATCTAAACCAAATGTAGACCACCACTATTTATAGTTGAGAAAGTCTTCCTAGCAATGAATAGGAAGATAACGGGGTAGTAAATAGTGAAGATAATGGCCTAGAGGTTACAGAGGTTACAAGTTATAATGAGGGAATAAAGAATGAATAATATATGAAAGGTTCCAAAAGTTTTAATGGACAATGAAACTTTTCTTGGCTAAATGGTCAAAAACCATCCGTTGGTTTGTTGCGAAGCTGCAACTCTAACAAATGTAGTAACACCAAAATGGAGTAATGCACTAGAGAGTAATGCAACAATAAATATTGCCATTAACATTCTGCACCCCATGAGAAGTAAGCTAAACGGCAGTACCAATGACTATGTGGCAATGTAGGAAATGTAAATTCTTAAAATATTAAAATTCCAAATATTAAAATGCCTGCAACACTAACAATCCCCCACTCATTTTAATATTCACAAAAGAGACTGTTAGTTGAAGGAAGACGACTATGCATAATGAAGGTGTGCTCTGCATTGAACATCCACTTAGTGAAACAATAACTTTTACTCTTGAGTCATGGTGGTTTCAGACTTGAACTATGACTGCTTAAGAAAAATAAAGTATCACTGTTCACACACAATAATCAAGGTATTGATATGAGCTTTAAAAGCCAACACGTTACGGCCTTATGCTATCCCGGTTTCATGAGTGCCTTTGAGAATAAGTCCAATTCTCATATGAAGTGACCTACTTCCACATTCACATAAGTGAAATCTGTCGAGAGTTCTCCGGTAAGTTTAAAACTCCTCCTATACGGGCTACATATATTTATTAATAGTTTTATCTACTCAACCTTCACAAATCACTACAGGAAACAATGCACTCACATCATAGGGAGGGAATAAAAAATAGTGCATTTTTCATAATAAGTCATCATATAATTAGTTTTTCCCTTTGAACCTGGTAATAGGATCTCTAGTCCCCAGGTTAGGTTTCCCTATATATGACTCAAGGATTTATAGGATTCAATCCCATCCACCTCGATATGCTCCAAACCTTTTCTCTCGTTAAGGCCTTAGTAAGAGGATCCGCAAGATTATCACATGATTCGATATAATAAATATTAATGGTACCACTTATCAAATACGTTCTTACATTACTATTTTTCTACCTTATCGGTCTGGATTTGCCGTTGTAATAACGGTTTGAAAGTCTACCAATCACATCGGTGCTATCACAATGAATTAAAATAGGAGGAATTGATTATTCAAAATAAGGTATTTGAAATAATAAATCTCTTAACCAAATCCCTTCCTCACTAGCTAAAGCTAAAGCAATTAGTTCAGCCTCCATGGTAGAGTTAGCAATTATAGTTTACTTTTTTTATCTCCAATAAATAGCACCACCACCCAAAGTAAATACATAACCAGTGGTAGAAGAGGAATAATCTGATAAAATGTTCCAATCCGCATCACAAAAGCCTTCGAGTACAGCTGAATAATTTTTATAGAACAAACCACAATTTTTATTTTCAATTAAATATCTCATAATTCTTGTTATAGCATGCCAATGTTCATTACCTGACTTTCTTGTAAACCTCCCAAGAACTCCTACTACATATCCAACATCAGGCCTAGTGCAATCAGTCACATATCTCAAACTTCCGATTATGCTAGCATATTCCTTTTAATATATTACATCTTGTTCACTTTTGATCTACTAATGTTTTGATTGAGATTGACACACTTACTTACTGGTAAATCCCACTTTGACCCTCCCAATTGAATTCATGTAAGAATTAGATGAATATGTAACCCAAATAAACCCATAAAAACCTTATTTAAATATTCAAATGGGATCGTAAAACTTCATTTTAGAATATTATTGTACTTCTGATTTTGTTTTTACCAAACATTATAATCTGACAAAGTGATAGCACTACAAAAAAATTGTGAATTACATGGGGATTTTCCTGGATATTAGTAGAAAAGGATTGGAAATCTAAGAAAATTACCTGGAGGGTCATTACAATATGTACTACAAAAAGGACTTTCATTCGCGGAGGTGGAAGGATAGACATAGTCTGAAGGTATAAAAAGATTAGGATACTGAGTCCACATACTCCGCCAGAATTAGATCAAACAATGCCATCCCATAACTCAGGCTAAGAGAAAATCCTTAAACTCACTTCAAAACTCCAAAAACACCTCTAAATCCAGTTTGGTCTCCAACTCTCAGCCAACTGAACATAACTTACCTGAAAGCACCATATTCATCTGACAAGACCAACACCACACAAAAACAATATAATTGAGCAAATGCAGGACCGTGGCTGATGCAACTCGACTCACCAAATTGAAAACACACCTTATGCTCCACATCTACTATTTTCTAATCACCGAGAGCTTTCTACTGATCCTTAGCTATCTCGAACATCTCTAGCACCAATTGAAACCTTCCTACAAGCCCATGCAACATCAACCTTGGAAGAACAATATGCTTCTCCTAAACATCAAGGAACGAAAACTGCCTAGACAAGGTACTCAACTTAGGGTCAAACCCCAAAATCCCTTTCTAACTCTCAAAACAAACAAACCCATCTCAAACACAACCTTCTAAATCTTATCACACTAATCCAAAGGACAACCATTCGGAAAATGACAAGGTAGCACTAAAACCCACTCTTGCGACCTACTCCAACCAAGAAAACTTCTCAAACACTAGCACCCTCGAAGATGTTCAAGTTGAGGCATGAGATAAATAACTTCGAACAAACATTATGAGAAGCAATACATGGAATGTTGTTGAGGTTTAAGAAGAAAGTAACAAAATGCTTAATCCCTGAGTTGATCAAGGAAGTTTTACTCCAAATTTTCTACTGTGCATTTGATGAAGTTAATCTTGGACTAGTAAATAACTTGGTTGGAGGCTCCTACACGAATTTTACGTACCTTCAAGCTACCATCCCTCTTAATCAAATGGTAATAACCAATATGCCATGGCATACTCACTGTTAGGGTTAAAGGTGGTAGTATTGTTACTTCAACAATGGTCAATGAGATGAGAAATAAAGAGGAGGAATTAGATGAACAAATGACTAAGATGATGACAAGAATTTACCTCTTAGCACATTACATGATGGGTGATGGAAGTAAAAGTGTGAATGCCATTAGGTCACAAAGTAGAGCTATGCTTGAATAATAGGATGCCTATGCCTCATTTGATGAGGATATTAGATACTTTATGAATCTAGGGCCAGGTTCTCGACCATGGTGCCAAATTCTTTACCAATTCCATTTGCATCCTCATCAAGAAAATTAAGGTTGGAGAGACTGAGAAGGTCAATGGAGAGACTGGAAACGACAATGGAATGATCAAGATAGAGCTAGAGGAGATGATAGGTACAACCATCAAAGTTCAAATTCATATTTTCCTCCCCAATATTCTGATGCTGACTCAAAATCAAGCTAGTGTGAGTCACCCGACTGATTCCAAAATTGATGATAAGTTGAATCGAGTTCTAAAAAGAGTTGAGTCTATGAACAATATGGTCATGAAACTCAAAAGGGATGTTATTTAGCTCAAACTGTTAGCTCTCACTCCACTTCAATCAATCATTTGTATGCTCATATAAACAATCGATCGATTGAAATGAATCCAAGAGGAAAGGGCACACTATCAAGTTATACTTTCCCAAACACAAAGAATTAAGGCCATTGCATGGAAATAGTTAGGAGTGGAAATGTGCTTGAAGGCCGTAAGGTAATGCAAAAAAATGTTCTAAAAAATATGTTGATGATGAGGTATAGCCTAATGTACCATTCATGATGAGATTGATGAGGAGTTTTCCAAGGAGGAAAAAGTAACGTTGGTGAAGAAAATGGGCTTATCTTCCTAGAGTGATAATTGATGTTGCGGAAGAAATAGCGGATAAATCTTGTAAAGGTAATGAGCCTTAGTTTCCCCATCCTTACCCTAAAAGGAAAATTAAGAATAAAGAAAATGATCATTTCAAGAAGTTTGTAGATCAACTCAACAAATTATCCGTGAATATTTCATTGATTGATACTTTATTGCAGATGCCAAGGTATTAAAACCTAATGAAGGATCTACTACAACAGAAGAGGTTGGTTAATGTAAATACAATTGAAATGTCCCACCATTGCAATACTTTGATAGCAAATTCATTTTCTACAGCAAAAAGATCCGGGAGCATTCACTATTTCATGTACCATTCGGGTGAAATTTTTTGATAAAGACTTATGTGATTAGGGTTTAACAACTTGATACCTCTTCTAGTTTTCAAGAAATTAGGTCTCAAGAAACCCATGCCCACCCGTATGAGGCTTTTAATGGTGGATCTCTCTATAAAAAGACCGGTTGGGAAACTATTTGATGTGTTAGTCAAAGTAGACAAGTTAATCTTATCGGTGGATTTTATAGTATTGGATTGCGATGTGGATCAAGAGGTTCCTATCAATTAGGCTAACTATTTCTCACTACGGGATGAACTATTGTTGATGTGGAGATATGAGAGCTCTAATGTAGAGTTGGTGATGAATCAATGAAACTTAAGGTGGACATGCCTAAAAAGCCACCAGATGAGTGCTTGAGAGTGTGAATGAAGGGGTCTATGGATGAGCTAGTGAAAGATCCATAATCTTGGGCATATTTATATTTATATTTTTGCTAAATTTTTCCCACATATGCCTTTAACCTTTTGAGCATTCATTATTCGAATTGTTATGTTTTATTTAAGTTGTGATGATTGTATACTAAGATGTGTGATTAACTAATGAGGAGAGTTGTAGGGACATTGAGCTCGTGGGAGCTGGAGCATAGGAGGAAAGCTTGCATGCAACTCAAGGAGCACATAAAAGAACACACGAAGATGAATTGGGTTGGGTACACTGGTAGTACGTTTCTCTAGGCCTTAAACTACAAAAGCCATTGTGTCGCGCACTGTAGTCCTGCCGAGCCAGAATCCAAGCTCTTGGCGCCTAGTGCTGGTGCACTGGTAGTGCGCCACCCCAGCGCGACTTCATAAAGTTTCCATACATTTCATGATTACAATTCCAACAAGGTAAAACAATTGTTTTCCCATACTCTATAAGTAGAACCTTAAGACTCTTTTGTTGGGTTACATCTTCTTTTTCAAGTTCCAGATCAAGGGATAAAACATCATATTACTTTTCTTTTCTTCTAATTTATTATAGTCTTGAATTACGCAAAAATAATTGTGTTGATGTTTTTAATTAGCATGAGTATCTAAGAACCCTTGTTCTGGGGCTTCAACTTTGAATGATTGTTGAATATTTATTTTGTGGATGAAGTTGTTCACTGTAAAAATTATTCTTGTGTTCTTACTTTAGTATTTTGATGCCTTGCCACCATTCAAATAAATATATTTTCTACTTTTGAACTCCGTAGAAAGGAATAGAGGGATAGAATGTGGTATACAAAAGGCATGATCTTTTATTGCATATGACTTGAATTGATTTGCTTCTAGGAAAGGGATATATTTAGGTGTCATGTTTACTTATGAAATAAGAAGATACCTTTAATTCTCACCAGTTGATTCAATCTATCCCTGGTTAACCATGTAGATAGACTGTCAACATGGATAGGTGATTAGATGCCAGGAGATCATAATCATAAAATAAAACCTGTAAATCAGTAATTCAATAACCATCTAAAATCCATAGAAGATATGGAAAGCTTGAATTGTATGACACGATGTACTCCTGGAATTGTCCTAAGTATTGCTTACACATTGAAACTAAAGTCGATCATTGTCAGTTACTTTTAATTCTTACAATCTTGCAATCATAGTTTATAAATAAAAAAATCAAATCTTCGTATACAGTTGCTTTAATTGAGTAAGATTTAAACTAATTGTAAGTCCTTTGGGTTCGGTAATCTGGCTCTTTCAGAGCCACAATAATAATTGTGCAACCACGTACACTTGGGTGTACGTTTGGGAGTAACATGTTTATGGCGTCGTTGACAGAGACTTTAGAACTACACTATATTTAATTTTTCTAAGTATAAATAATAAGTGTTCAAGTGTTGATAACTTGGTCTTAGGTTTCTTGTGTGCAGACAATTTAGAAAAGTTACACTTGATATGGACAGAGAACTTGTGGTCCCGTTTGCGAATACTAAACGATATTTACAGTACCAAAGAAGGAAAGCGGCTCTACAGTACCCTGTCCCTTTGGTTTAAAGGATTGAAAAGGAAGAACCAATAGTGATGAAAGCTAGATCAATGCATGATGTGGCAATCCCATTCAAAACCAATGTAACTTCCCACATTCTGAAACCACCAGTTAGAGGTAGATTCGAGCTGAAACAGAACATGGTGCAATTGATTCACATTACTGAACAATTCACTGGTCTCCTTCAAGAAGACTTGGAAGTGCACATTTGAAATTTCCTAGTATCAGTGACACTTACATCATTACAGTGGCATCTTCAGAATATATGAGATAGACTCTTTTTCCATTTTCACTATTGGGAGAATTGAATGGTGGTTATCGTAAAAACCATCATACTTTATCACTATGTGGGATGATATGGTGAAATGCACAAATTACTCTAAAATGATTTGAATAGTAAGCGGTCATAAGCAATAAAAATACCCAACAAAGAGTGGGGGTTGAATCCCATAAGGAGTGATTGTGATAAGAATTCAACTAGGAAATTAAGAATGAAAACCAATTTATTGTAGTAATTAAAACAAGAGGTGGATGATTCCACCAAATTAGCTAAAAGGGTTTTTGTACCAATCATATAAATATATATTATTTTACCTTAAAAGCATGAACTCTTAAGTTGAATGTTAAATTACTATAATATCCCTAACTTAGATTGTGACTTTTCCGATGAGTTGTGACTTTTTTCAAAGGGTTGTGATTTTTCGATGAGTTGTGACTTTTCCAAAGAGTTGTGACTTTTTCACTAATTTATGGCTTTTCCAAAGAGTTGTGACTTCTCGGAAAAGTCACAACTTTTCAAAAAAGACACAAAAAACTGTAACATCTCGCTAATTGAAAGAAGTAGAAAGAGTCAGAATTGGAAATAGTCATTTTAGGAAAGAATGAAAAATATGGAAATTTGTTAAGTTATGTTAAGATTGAGTTTTGGTCAACTTCAAACGACCATAACTCCTATCTCAAGATGAGTTATGTAACACCCCGTATCCAAAAACAGACCTTAGTATAGATTTCCAGAAGTTGAAGGTGCAACCCACAGTTTCCACCCACGGACCATAGGGTGACCCACGACCCGCGCTGGTGGTCTGTGGTTCGCGACTGCGACTCTTTCCCAAAACCCTCAGGAAAATTGGCTAAGTCCTGACCCATGCCGGGACCTACGGACCGTAGGTCAGACCACGGTCCGTGTTCTATGGCCGTAGGTTGGACCCTCAGAATCCAGCTCCAGTTGCGACTGACGGTTGACTAGTACGGACCGTCAGTCGATCGACGGTTCGTCAGTCCTATCCGTCGGTGACTCCGACAGCAAGTTAAGTCAGGGGTCTTTTGGTCTTTTCCTTATGCGTTGGACCCCTAAACTACATCGTTTAAACCTCTAACTATGTGGTTTTGGTCAGTTTTAGCCTAGAAACATAACTAGAAGTTACCTAAGTCAAATCATTCATCAAAAGTAAGAAAAATTAGAGCATAAGAGGAGAAAGAGTAGTTCAAGAATGCAACAAGGTTCCATCAGTTCCAGCCCCAAAATCGAAGGATTTCTCTGTGAATTTCGTCACCAGGTTTGTGGGATATCACTAGTGGGTTACTTTCACCCATTAGGTCCCTAGTTTTCAGTCAATTTCTTGATTCCCTTGAATGTGTGCAAACTTAGGGTTTCTTGAATGTTAGAAATCATTGGGTTTTAGCTTTTAGTATGATCCAAATCAGGTTATTATGTTGTTACTTAGTTCCTTGCATGAAATTCAGAACCCTAGCTATGTAGTTCTTTTAGTTCATGAATTGCATATGCTAGGTCAGTTAATTCGAATATATATATATATATATATATACATGCTTTAGTTTACGAATGTCAAATTATCAGCTATAGTTGTTGCATTCCCAGATTTGCATGTCAGTTTTGAGCTATCCAGTATTATAGAATTTCAATTATAATGTGTTTATTACATAATCAATTGGGAGTAGCTTAATACCAAGTTGGACTAGAGTCATTCACCTTATAGTCTCAGAACTATGTGCCCCAATAGGTTGTAAGTTCCCTCTTTGGGCATCATTTTAGTGATCACGCCAGTCATGCCTTTATACCTCTTGCAAGGTATATTGGGTCCTTTTGATGGGGCGTATACATCGGACTCCACATTTAGCTCATGTGGTTTTATGTCGGTTATTGGTAGCTCCCACAGTTCAGTCAGACTCTAATGCATTGACCATTTTATTAGTACAGTTCAGTATTCAGTCTCAGCATGTTATAAATTTGGTCATTTCATTCATTTAGTTCATGTTCAGTATTCTCAGTTTAGTATCATGTTTATATCATATTATTGCTCAGTTTATGCTTAGGTTCAATTATGATTATTATTTAGCTTTATATTATCATACATGCTCAGTACCTTTCAAGTACTGACGCATACTCTGCGCTGCATCTTCTCGTGATGTAGGTTCAGGCCCTCAGTAGCAAGATCATGCATAGATCGGTTCCCGATCTTCAATTCAGCAGCATCAGTGGTGACTCCTCATTCTTCAAGGACTAGTGACATGATTGTGTTTTATGCTTTTAGTCTTTACTTTCATTTTTGCTAGATTTAGCTGAGCGTGTCCCAGAACTTTTAATCAGTTAGAGGCTATTTTCAGACATACTTTAGATTCAACTTAGCATTCTAGTTTGATATTTCATTGTTATTAAACTCTCAGATTTCTTTATTCAGATTTAGTATATGGGTATTCCCCGTCATTTTATATTTATCTCATAATTAGCGTCTACACAATATTTATTGCTTCAATTTAATTTTAGTATGCTAATGTTATGCCAACAGGGTTAGCTTGGGGTCACTCGTGATCCTAGGTCCCGTGTCCGCGTCATGGGGTAGCCTCGGGGAATGACAAACTTGGTATCAAAGCTTTAGGTTTAAGTTTCCTAGGATGTTTGTAAAGCTGCACTAGGTAGAGTCCTTTTCATGGATGTGAAGTGCGCACCACATCTAATGAGAGGGAGGCTATAAAGTGTTTTAGGAAAAATCTTCATTTTCTAGTTACTCTTATTGTGCGTAAGGTATGA
>JAJOOF010007426.1:0-29158 GCA_029582545.1 Solanum lignicaule | reverse complement strand
ATAATATATATATATATATATATATATATATATATATATATATATATATATCATATATCATATATCATATCATATCATATCATATATATATAAAAGAGAACCCTATGCCCGTCTACGTGGCGCCACCACAAACCAGAATTTCCTTTTAATTTATTTATTTACAAAACTAGTCTTCCCCTTTCATGAAAAGTTGTGACTTTAATGAAAAGTAGTGACTTTTATGAAAAAGATATGACTTTTATGAAACGTTGTAACCTTTCTGAAGAGTTGTAACTTTTCCAATGAGTTGTGGAGGGATTTCCTGTCTATAATTAGAGGGATTTCCTGTCACTATTATTTGTAGGATTTTTTTTCCGCTATAGGGTAGTCAAATTCAAATTCATTAATTAAGCTTCTTATGAAATTTGTTTCAAAGTTTTCTTCCTCCAATTTCATGGAGTTTAATCTTTACTATAAGTCATAGTGATTCATGTAACAATGGCAATTCCTTTTTTCTATCTTGGTGACTTTCTTTTACCTCTGTTAAAAAATTTCAGCAAGGATGATTAAAAATTGATCTTCTCTTTTGTCCCTTTCTATATGTTTATTCATATAAACAATGAAAATTGATTTTTATTGCAATGCGACATTACTACTCTTGGACTCTCCGCCCACAACTCATAACGCTTCTGAAATGGTTGAATTCATTACATTTGGTTCTTTAGTAAACAAATCTTTTATTTCTGTCACTATTATTTGTAGATTTTTTTTCAATAAGGCAGTCAAATACATATACATTTATTAAGTTTCTTATGAAGTGTGTTCCATTTCTCAAAGCTTTCTTCCTCCTATTTTATGAAGCTTAATCTTTTACCATAAGTCATAGTGATTCATGTATCCCTTGCAAATTCTTTTTGCTATTTTTTTAACTTTTTTTTTTAACTCTGTTAAAAATTCCAGTGAGAATGATTGAAAATTTATCTTCTCTTTTGTTCCTTTTTATAGGTTTCTTCATACACTTTTTGGGTAAATTGCTTGTGGATTGTGTTATATTTGATAGCATACAACAATAAATATGTGATTACTAATATGGAACCAATGATGATGTTTGTTAAAAGAACCAAACAAATTGATCTCTTGCTTGCCACAGTTAGTATATTATTTTGATTGTTTTTTCTTAGGTACAAACATTTTGTATGGATTGAGGTATACATATTATCGTCTCTATTGAAGAAAATTACTGATTTTTTTCCAGCAGATAATGAAGAAAAACACAGATACAAAGGCTCAAAAAAAAAACTCATAAAAAAAACTTGGTTTATTATCAGTTCCTTCCAAGACTCTCCAAGTAAAAGTTTTTCCCCTATTTCTTCACTTCTCAATCCTACCAATAGTAATGACTATTCTGAGACAATGAGGAAAAACGTTTATGATACTCATAATTTTATGGTCATTTTTAACATATACATAATACAACATACTATAATAAAAAAGAGATTGATGGAGGTTCATATGAAAGGAGTCGAAGGTCTCCATTTGAATTTAGTTAATTATGTTCTTGTATGGACGTGATGTTCCACTATACTTGAGAGTGTTGTTGTTCGAGGCTTTTTGGTCTCTTCTTTAATGTCTGATGTTGTTCTTTATAACTTCTTAGAATTTATAAAATTTCATTACTTTTGATCAACTATTTCCATGGAGATTTTCTTAGACTTCTTTCTTATACTTAAAATCTCTCTATGACTCATAATTTTTGTATAACAAAAACAAAAATTAAATAAAATATTGCACTTTAAGATTTCAGAAGAATGCTTTACCTTAACATAAAATGTTCTTGACAATGTAGTGTATGTATCGAAAATACGAATATTGCCGAATGACCATATGCAAGCTTAGTAAAATAGTTCAATCCCGTGCGAAGCACGGGTAATTTGCCTAGTATATAGATAAAAGAGAATCCTATGCCCGCCTACGTGCGCCACCACAAACAAGGATTTCCTTTTAATTTATTTATTTCTAAAATTAACCTTTTCCTTTCATGAAAAGTTGTGACTTTTATTAAAAGTTATGACTTTTATGAAAAATTATGATTTTTATTGAAAAGTTGTGACTTTTATGAATAGTTGCGACTTTTATGAAAGGTTTTAATATTTATGAAAGGTTGTGACCTTTCCGAAGAATTGTGACATTTCCAAAGAGTTGTGACATTTCCGGTAAGGCACAATAAACATTTGTTCACACTACCCTTTGTTGTCTATAAATAGAGGGATTTCCTCTCATTTTAAATTTTAAAACTACGAAAATTTTGAACTTTCTCTTCTTCTTCTTTTGCACAATTAAATATTTGATTTTGAACTTCTTCTTCTTTCTCTGCACAATTAAATATTTGTGTACTTTGCTCCTGTTGAGTGGCTCATTGACACTATTGTTTTTGTATCATTACACTGGTGAATAAACTCGTTTCATCCTGAGAGGATTTATTTCTTTAAACCTCAGGTACTAGAGGAAATGATTTTCTTAAGGAGACATTGTGCATTCAGCGGGCTAGATTTTTCCTTTCTGTTTCATTCTATTGTTACATATACTGATATGTTTTTTTACAGTCATTAATTTATGCTTATGATATTAATTGTTGTTTTTGAGTAAATGTTTTAAACTTTGTTGTTTATGTTTCTGTAAAGTTATTGTTGTAAGTATTTGTTAGTACAGACTCTATGTAAATTCAACTACTGCAGATTCATAAATAACTTTTTACAGAATACATTTATTTATAACATTCTCCAAAGAAATCTTTTCTTCTCCAAGAAATCAAGCCTAAAAAATTATATGTTTTTTTGTTGTTGTCATAATAATGTTAATATTAATAGGAGTAAAAAAAATTAGAAAGTCAAATGATAGAATTAAAACTAGCAATTAATTACAATTATATGATACACAATGATGACTATTCTCTCACACCAAAGTACTTTTTTGAATTTTTTTCCCATTATCTCTTACTTCTCTTTCATCCTTTTCAAGGATCCTTAATGTTTTGTTTGTGCACAACTTCAATTCCAAAAAACTATCATAAATATATTACATATGAAATTTGGATTTGAAAGATTGCATTTTAATTTTAAAACACATAATGACTACATATTACTTATTGGTATATCATATGATTATGGAACCTTTCCTCTTGATAAACACATTAGTTTTATATATATACATATATATATATTTATTAAAAAAATATTTAATATTTTGAAAGTAATTGATATTGTTATACTAACGAAATTTGCAAAGAAGAAAATTGAGAAAAATATTTATTTGACTCTCTAATAAAAGACACTATGTAACCATTCATATAGATGATAAAAATAAACTAACCATTATAAAATTTCAAAAACAAATTAATGAATCTATAAAATGAAATTATGTAAACTAGGAGAAAATAATGTTATGTTTTGTACTTTTGACTTTTCTTTTAATAAAACAAATGGTAAACTACAATTGAATAACCACTGTACTCTTAAAATAAATTAATATAAAAATACTGTAACATCAAAATACAAAAAAAAAAATTATTCTAATAAATTTTTAAGAAGAATGTTTTAACCGCGCGACGCGCGGGCCATTTACTAGTAATAGTAAAAGATTGGATCTTTCTTAATTTGCTGTAAAGGTTTTGAAATTTCTTCTTTTGGCTGTTTGGTCAATTACAGTAAGCTAATCTCATGCTGACTTGTTTTATCATCAAGATTTGTGTGCACATGTGGTGTTTTCAACTTTTGAGTTGGCAGATTTGCTGTCTGATCAATAGTAAACCTACTTTTACAAGTTGAGAAGAAAGTAAGAGAAAAAGCTAACCATTTTGATGTCATTTTGTCAAATTTTTGAACCATATAGTAAAATTGACACATCAACTCCAGAAAAAGGACTTTGGCCTTTCGAAAACAATAACTATCCTTTAATTGGTCGTCACAAATTAAATCACAAAATTTGTGTACAAACTATGTTAGTCACACATAATTCAAAAAATGTATAAACTAATACACATAAAAAATTATAAATTTTTTGACTTCATATCTAATGACACAAATAAACTCTATAAAAGTGTCGTACTTTAAAAAAGGGAATAATAAGTATCATTCAATAAGTTGCCATCAATAGACTCATAAAATTTGAGTCAGTCACACATATTTTAGAAATTTATGAACTAATACACACAAAACACCAAGATGATCCTAATTCTTGTTTAGTAACACATACATGAAATCTAAAAGGGGCGGCATACAGTTATAAAAAATAATGGATATCATTTAATAGGCCGTCAATAATAGTCAATAGATCGACCCTTAAAACTTGAGATTAATCTAAGTCGGTCACACGTGCATATTTTAGAAAAGTAATGAACAAATACAAAAAAATAAATAGATGATGCTAAATTCTTATTTTGTGACATATAAACTCTCATCAAAAGGTGGTGTGCACCTTACAAAATCAATGAGTATCATACAATATATAGATCGACACCAATGGACCCATAAAATTTGAGCTCAAACAAAGTTGAACACATATTCATTAAAAAATCATAAACTAATACAAACGAAAATTGAATAATTTTGAAATTATGTTTCTTCATACAAATAAACTCCAAAAAAGAGGCTTCCCCTTTTCAAAAACAATGATATCATTCAATAGGTAGTTACCAATGGACTTATAAAATTTGAGCTCAATCACAGTATGTTACACATTCTAAAAAATTAATGGACTGATACATAAGAAAATATGAGAGAAACCTAAATTATTGTTTCGTGACATATAATTCAAAAAAAAGCCATAGGTTCCTTTCAATAATAATAAGTATTATTTAATAGATATCGTTATCAGTGGACCCACAAAATTTGAACTCAAACATAAACGGTCACACTTAATTCAAAAATTTATGAACGTATACACCCGACAAATTAAATAGAGATAAACCTAAATTATTGTTCCATGACACATAACTTTCAAAGAAAGCTGTCATTCGCTTTTTAAAAATAATAATGTGTTTCATTTAATAAAATATGAGTATCATTTAATAGGTATTTACCAATAAATCCACAAAATTTGAGAGCAAACAAATTTGATCACATATATTCCAAATATTCATAAACTAATACACATAATACATGAGTTGCTAATATATGTCTTCCTCTTATACCAAATTCATACCCATGAAAAAAAAGGGAAAATTCGGGATATCAATCATAGTGAAATTTTATGTAATTACAAAATATAATGATTATTAGCGCACATAATAAGTGTATTTGTACATATTAATAGTAAAATATATTATATTAAGCGTTCTTTAAGTGTACTATGATAAATATAATATCTTTGTAGTAAATACATTATATCTTATAATTGTATGTAACAATAATGAAATTCATTGTATTCATGTGCTTAAAAAATATATATCAACACGTATATACATCTTGCCTAACTATATTCACGTGTATCTGCTATAGAACTCCAAACTCTCATTAAATTATGTAATTCTTTTAAACTATTGGACTTCAAATAAATATAATACCTAATTTTCCGTGTCACATATTTTTTCCTAAAAAGAGACATGTCCACTGTATATATGTAGAAAAAATGCATATGGAATATATCAAGGAAATGATTTCCAAAACTCTAATATAAAGGCTAGAAATTTAAAAAATGTATGTTTATATTATAGTACAAGGGATAAGTTAAAGTACCCCTAGATCTATAATCGAAATTTCAAAGACACACCTCAATTAAATTAAGGTCGTGTTGCCTCCTGAACTCATTTTTTTGATAATTTTATATACATCTTTTGACTTACGTGACACACTTTGTGACTCCATGTAGTTGAGACGCGTGGGAGATGTCTGAATGTCACGTAAATCAAAAAAGTGTACAAAATTACAAAAACAAAAAGGCTTCAGGGGTGATAGACCTTAATTTAGTTATGTTATGTCTCTGAAATTTCGGTCATAGTCTAGGATACTTCTCTATTATCCCTGTGTACAACAAACATGTCAATTTCTCACACTATAGACTTCGATTATTTTTTTTTGAAAACTAAATAATGATTGACTTGTTGAGTCAGCAGACTTCTCCGATCCTTATCTTTCCATCATTGGCCAACAATATTTTGTGTGTTGAAAGACCAAAACAAGACCACATATTAAAATATTACTATATTATATATGAATAATATTTGATCTAATATTCTCTTATAAATAAAAAAAAATATACTTGTGACCTGTCTCGTAGATTAGAAACAACAGACCAATAAAAGGGGAAAAATAAAGAAAAAGAAACAGCCAAACCAAAGAGGTATTTCTTTTTCTAATTTTTCTTGTTCTATGCTAAACAATTATTCTTATTCTTTTGCTACCTCAAGTTAAATAACATGATTTACATAATATTTTCTAGTGTAAAGGGAAAAGTGAATGAGAATATTATTTTTTTGGAAGAAAAACATTTTATTAATTTTGCTAAAAATAGAGCTTTTTTCTGCCGCACATCAATGGGAATTTTGCTTTATAAAACATAAACTTTTTCCACTTATTTTCCAATGAACCAGCTTACTGTAAAAACACATATGGTAGGAAACAAATTCTCACTAAAATCTTGACAAAATTTCTAAATTTTATGCGTTAAAAAAACTAATACTATTTTTTCTTTTCACATTGATTCAATCAAAATATTTGTGAGAATAACCATTGAATATTTTGCAGTAAAAAGTTTCAATGGGAAAATAGTGACTTTTTAGTAGTGTTTCTATTTCGTTTGTCCGTTTTTGATTTGATACAAAAAGTAAAAAGAGTTTTGAATCTTATAATTTTAAATTGAAATATATAATATGTACCAAAGTGTTCTTTAATCTTTTGTTCGTAAACATGTCATGTGAAAAGTTAAAATTAGCAAGTTACCAGAAAATGAAAGAGACATCCGAATCTTTTATTTTTACTTAGATCAAATTATTATTTTTTTCTAGAAGTTTTGACAACACATAGTAAAGTTCTTTTCATATAGTAACATGAGAGTTGATGTTATATAATTTCCCTTTTAATTGCTGTCTTTTCTTTTCATATCAATTTCTGCAATGAATATATTGCTTTGAATTAATAATAATATGAATTTGACATTCTTTTGTAGGAATTAGAGTTGAAGAAAGAGGGATGGCACACTCCATTGAGATTACCTCAATAGATAATCAAATTCCACTACTTCTTCAAACTGAAAAAAATGAGGTCTCTCTAAACTTTACAAAATTAGTTTTCTATTTGATTAAAATACATAAACAATTAATTGATATCATCTATACAAAAAAAAATAAAAAATTGTTCCTTAATTTTTCGCTATCATGAATTTCAAGAGATTACTAATTAATTACCTTCTTCGACGTAATTTTAGGTCTACCTCATTGTCCTAACATGTTCACTAACCATAGTTTTACACCTACAAATCGGTGCATTTCAAGAGTTTTTTATCTTTTTTTTTTTCCTTTTGTCCAAATTTTGGGGCAATATATATCATAAGCCAAACGGAATATATAGAGGGGGACAAAAGACTTTGAAAGTTAAGAATTTTAAGCATATGAAGAAAAACTGTGAAAGGTAACTTGTTATGCAAAATTTTAACCATCACTCTTTTCCATTACAGATAGAAGAAAGGAGGAAAGTGGATCATATAACCGAGATAAAGGAAACAAATGGTCAAGATCCATTAGGGTCACAAACAAAGAAATCTGTAATTAATCAAATCTTTGATGAAATGTTTGAGGATATGTGCAATTTGTCAATTAAATCGTGTACAATATTCAAAGTAAATGTGGGGCTACGTGAATCAAATACACCAAAGATGATCTCTATCGGTCCTTACCATAAGAAAAATCCTCAACTTCGTCCAATGGAAAAGTACAAACTATTGTACCTACAACGGTTTCTTCAATGAAAAGAGGGACTTGATGTGGAAAGTTGCATCAATGAATTGGAGACACTAAAGAAGGAAACAATCAAGTGTTATGATGATATAGAAGATCTCTGTGATGATAGTTGCACTAGTCAATTTTTGCAAATGTTGTTGCTTGATGGTTGTTTTGTGGTTGAGTTTATTCGAGAGTGTACTGAAGGCGAAGACAACATCATCAATATTGTTGATTGCATATATAATCAAATACTGCGAGACTTGATGTTACTAGAAAACCAACTTCCTTTCTTTGTTCTCAACCAACTTCATGACATGACAAAGCAAGATGATGAATTACCATTGGCAATACTGGCGATTAATTTGTTTACCTTTTTCGTTGACTTGCCAAAAATGACCCCTGAATCCTTTAGAAAGACAAAATGCAATGAAGAAAATATCAAACATTTACTTCATGCAATACACATATTTTCATGTCATGGCCAAAATTCCATGAAAAAGTCAAAAAATGACACAATGAGGCATAGGGTCATGCCGAATGCAACAGAGCTTTCTGAAGCTGGAGTTAGGTTCGTTAAAGTTGGACATTTTAATAGATTATTGGGCGAAGACAACCTTGGGGATGACATAAGTTTATTTGATATAAATTTCAACAATTGATTAATGACAATACCTTATTTTCAAGTCGGTGATGATACAGAAACCATCTTGCGAAATCTCATTGCTTATGAGCAACAATCTTCTGATGTACTATATTTCAGTGATTATGTTGTTTTCATGGATAATCTTATCGACTCAGAAAAAGATGTGAATTTGCTTCGCCAAAAAGGAATCATAGTGAACTTGACGGGAGACGACAAAAACATGGCTAGCCTCTTCAACAAAATCGGAAATGGGGTCACGATGTATCCCGACTTCTATTACAATGAAGAATGCATAAAAGCAATTGCATATAGTGAAAAACCATGGAACAAAATGATGGCAAATTTGAAGCACAATTATTTTAGTAGTCCTTGGGTAGGAGCTTCAACTGTGGCAGCCATCATACTCCTAATACTCACTACTATACAGACTATTCTAGCTTTCACAGGTTCCGTTAAGTAAGTAGGAGTAACCGTCTCAATTGTAATGTTGAGACAATCTTGGCTAAACCATCTGCTACTTGGTTTGCCTCCCTGTCCCAAGCTTTGTATTGTGTCTTCAATGATTTGAGTGAACTTCTTGTTATCATCAGACTTGAGTTTTTTTGTCCTAGTAGATCTGGGAAAGGAATATGTTGTCCATTTAGGATAGGGAAAACTTTCTTCTTTTCTTTCATAGAAGAAAACTCTCTCTGCTTTTGTTTGAATGATTAGGCCTAGCCAAACCTCGTTAAATTCTTGTGTTTTTTTTTTCTTCTCTAGCTTCTTTATTTATGATTGTATGCTAGTTAATCCACGATATTTTCACGATAATAACACATTGATCAATTCTTCCAAATTATATCCTCTTACTGGAGTTCATATTTTCCTGTTAACTTGATGGTTTCCAACAAACAAGTTGACTATATATTTAGCCTTTTCATTTTTGAACTTCATCATTTATGCCCTTTAAATCAACAAAATATGGATATGTTTGTTTTCTATGTCATTTTTGTTTTAGAAAAGGTTCATCCATGCCATTATTTGTTAACTAAAATAGTATAGATGAACCAAGCTTTTAACGGATGACATAGATGAACTTTTTCCCATTTCTCATAGTTCGATAATATATTTGAGTTTTCTCTTTAAAAAATGATTTAATTAATGGTGTGGCCGAATCATAATTGACCACGTTTAAAAAATTATTTTGCGAAATCGAAATTGTTTCCAGTTAACAAATAATGGTATGAGTGAGCATTTTCTGAAACGGAAATAACATATATAAGCCAAACTTTTAACGGATGCATTACATAGATGAACCTTTTTTCAAAGTTCGATGATATATTTGAGCCCTTTCTCTAATTTTTAGTTGTCACCTGACTTATCCCAACATGATTTGCAATTGTAAGCTTCCGAATAACTCCCTGATTCTTTTGAACCCAACAATTTGATTCTAAAATTTGTATGGATATTGCATAAAAGTTGTTGTTATAGTTGTATTAAATTTTCAAAAGCCAACAAGACTTTATAGAAAATTTATATAGTTATATACATATATAGTTCATTTTTATTTTATACAGTTTTCATAGAGAAAATGACCAAAATAGTCCTTGATGTATAGGGGTTGAAGTATTTTGATCCTTCATGTATATCACCTTATTAAAATAGTCCTTGAAGTATAGGAAAAGATGATCATTTTGGTCCATTACCCTAAAACTAACCATTAAGCTAACAAGTGTTGTTAAATTTAACGGAGGGTCCCACAATATTGACACCTAAAAAACCCTTCTCCCTCAAATCTTCTTTCTTGCCCCAATTCTTCTTCACTGAAAAAAGAAAGTCCATTCTTATTTCCATTAACAAAATCCGACTCACAAATTAAATTCTCTTCAAATTTCTAAATAACATTTTTAAAATTCTACTTTCCACCTTTTTTACGTTCAAATTTTACTTTGTATCTGAAAAATGGAATTAAAACAATCATGAAAAAACTATTAATTTCGAAAGAAAAAAACAAGAAAGCTATATATCCTTCCCTTTTTTTTAGGAACTTGATGTGTTAACACAAATATTGTCTTGCTCAGTTACACCATCTTGAGAAAAAGTTAAGAGCACTAATAAATAGTAAGACAAAGAAATCACCACCATTTTGTCAAGAACACTTTAACAAAATACACCGCCAAGACTCAAATTAGTAAGATTCTACCAAGCATGTTCACCTACCAGTTTACCACGTAGTAGATCTGTAAGTCAAAAATACAACACAGAACTCTGAAGTGATCCTTCAATAAGAGACTATATGATTAAAGCTTGGAAATAATTGATTTATGGCAATCTTCTAAGAAGAATTAATAAAGTGTTTTATTTGATTTATTTTGTTTGCATCTGTATCAATGGTCTCATCTTTTTTATATTATTTTTATATGTATGAAAGTGTAAACTATAGAAATTGTTTCGTAGAGGTAGATGGAGATAAGAAGTGAGTGTAGTGTGACTTATTTTTCTTGTAAGAATATGGCAGGTGGTAGATTGAAGATGGAGAATAATCTCTAATGGTGAAAGAAAGAAGATTGAAGGAGAAGAAGACTGACATTACGGTTAGAAGAGAATTTTACCTTTTCGAGGGCAGCTAGACTAGGACAACGAGCTTGACCGTGTGACCAGGGGCGGAGCTACCCTTGCCCAAGGGGTGTCAAGCGACACCCCTTCATCGGAAAATTACGTTGTATAGGTAAGTCAAATTCTGATTTTATACCTATATATATTAGAATTGACACTCCTGAACCAAGTTGAAGTGTTGGTTCAGCGGTTCAGGGGCTACAAAGTTCCGCCTTGTCATTGACCTAGGTGTTGGGAGTTCGAACCTTGCTGAAGTCTAAAGGCTTTCAGCGTTTTTTCAGCTAAACGTTTTTTTCCTCCAATTTTTAAACCATTGACTTAAATTAAGTTTACTTTAATATTTTATTTTTTTAAAAGAGATAAAATACACTTTAGAAAAAGATGTATTTATTAATATTTCTAATGCTACTATTGTAAAAACATTTCAAGAGATGAAATTGCGTCGAGTACGGTTGTAATAATGTAATTATGTTTTGCTTTTATTAGTAAAATTTATTTTGTTGAATTTTTTGTGTGCATACTACTTTATATTTTGACACCCCTCAATCTAAATCCTGGCTCCGCCACTGCGTGTGACCTATCGACTCTCTCTATATTTTAGCTTTTTCTTATGTTTTTTTTTTTTTCACTTCCCCCTATCAATTTCTCTCCCCTTTCAATGAAAAATAAGGAGGCTATTTATAGAGGGGTGAAAGGGCAGATTTAGGGGGGAAGCAAAAATTCAAAATCTTTTGAATTTCTTCCACTCTTTTCAAAGGCAAACAGTGGAATAGATGGGCGATTTCTGAAAAAAGGGGAAAAGGGAATGTCGATGTTGATGGGTCTGCGGATTTGTCGCCGGGTTTGCTGGGATTTTCTGGGTCGCACATTTCAACCCCTACACATCAAGAACTATTTTGATCATTTTCTCCAGTTTTCATACATACACGAATATTGGCAGCGAATCATAAGCCTTGAGCAAGATATACATATTTATGTGGTATTTTTTTTACTTTTAGTCCATTCGAAAAAAAATGTCATGCTTGTTTAGGAATGATGTAACTTTAAACTTCTAATTTTAAATGTAATTATTGGCATCGATAATAAAGCTAAGGGTCAAAGGTTGTACCTGTAAATAGGCATATATAGTTTCAACATTTTCCACGATTCGCTCCACCTGACATTTATTATGACTAAAGTAGCGAATATATAACATGGAAATAGAAGAAAAGGAAAAAAGACGAGCCAAACTTATTAATTGCATCATTTTTTCTTCAAACTTAACAAAAATAATACTGTAATTTGCAAGTAAGATAAATTTTCGTCACAAAAGTGTAAGAAATGCTCCTGTCGTCACAAAAATATATATATTGAATAAATTTATTTCAAGCTAGTACTGCCTTCCTGTTATATTAATTATTAATCAACATGTTTTTCTTTTTCAAAATCAAATTATATAAATTTTAACTAATATTTTACAATATATTTTTCATCAAATTTAACTTTCGAGAAAAAAAAATATAACTGTTAACTTGAACGGAGGGAATAATTTGGTAAAATCCTACTCACAACGAAGAAGGATTCGAGTCTTAGTTCAAAAAAATTCCGGGGTGTTACAAATATGTACTAGAAAAACCTGTTTGTATGTATTGATTTAATTTGATATGAAATTTTAAAAATATTATTAATTGACTTTTATTATAAATTTGATTTATAAATAAAAGTAAAAAAAAAACAGTTTAATGATTTTGTGTACCAAAAAAAGAGAAAATTTATTTCTTAACCAATTTAATAAGAAAATTAGAAAGAGTGTGAATGTAAAAAAAGACAAATACAACTAGTCTTTCCTTATAAAGTTATGATCATAAATGATGGTACGGTTTGAATACAATTTTTTTGTTTAAATATTCATAACTAAAATTTACAAAATACAATATTATTTGAGTATGACAGTTACACGGGGAAATTTTGCAAAGAGTAACTGCTATAATAAATGTCATTGTTATTTACAAATAGCATGTTGTCATAGAAATGTAAAATATGGCATGAAAAATTGATTGTGAAGAAAATTAAATTATTATAATAAAATATTATTACTAACAAATGATTATTATAATGAGATTTATTTTGCTATATGATTCTATTTCTTTTACGTGGATTATCAATTAGTACAACTATACCTTGTTGACTTTTTATTTTTGAACACTTCTGGACTCCAGTTGTCATTACATAGAATAAATTTAAATAATTAAAAATAATCGGTTTTTGTATTATAAATTTGCAATCCTCTTACTATATACTATATTATTATAGAGGATAAGCAAGAGCAATAAGTATTATAAACTTATGATTGGGTATAAAATGTTTGGAGGTGGTCTTTTAAGTCCTCCGTCGAATCCCAGGTCTCAACTCTGAACAAGAGGTGGAAACTACCAAGTCTCAAGTTCAATAATAAAATTGATTTCTTAGATGGTCACTCAATTAATAATTATTATTCTATAAAAAAATTATTGAAAGAAATATGAAATCACGAAAAATTGTTACTTTTTAAGATAATAAAACTATTAGTTGAGTGATCATAAATGAAGTTAAACCCTTGAATGAGTAATATGTCTAGCTTGAATTAATATATTCCATCTGATAATTAGTTTTTTTTATACAGAATGAGACTCTAAATCATTGAGTTGATTATTTGTTGAAAAAATAATTCAAAGTTAAAATAGAAAATTATATTTATTTAGAAATTGATATAATTGATATTTGAATTTATGTTTAAATGAAATTTATAGTCAGAATATATAAGAAAAAAATTTCAGTCAGAGTTCATTGAGGGGAGTTTGAATCTAAAATTTGAGTGAGAGTCAATCCGTTTTGGCATGAAATTCAGTCACAGTAATTGAATTTTGAAGTAATAGTCAAATAATATCAAATTTGTATAATAATTATATATTAAGTTACATTTATGTAGTCACAAAAACTCCATGTTTTCTTCCTCTTCAAAAATGTTAACTTCCCTCCCTATAACACTTGAGTGATAATAAGAACAAATAACTCAAAGCCCGGAAGAGAAGGACGACACAAGCGGAGGTAATTTGTTTTTCTTGATGCCTTCTTACTTGTTAGTTGTGTCAATTTGTTTTTTTTTTTTTTTTAATATCTTCTTACTTTTAATCTTCTATTATATTGGGCTTCCACATAAAAAAAATAGAAATAATTGAATAAATAATATTAACTTTGTGATACAATTGGCTATAACTTCAATTGGTATTACTGAAATACCATACCAAATCAAAGTTTATTTTAAAGGTTACCGAATTATTGAACCAAAATTTAAAAAAATGATAGTTGATATCTATTTTTTAACTACCAATTACCGAATTATCAAATCCAAAATTCAAAAATCCCAAATCGAATACTGAATGCCCACCCCTAAAGGCAAGTATAGTGAAATGGAGCATATTGTCAATTCTTGGCAGATTCTTAAAGGGGAAAGTCAAGTGCACAAAACGGTTTCTTCTTTCCAATCTAAGAAAATATATCGTAGATCGTCCTTTTCAAAATAATCACCTATTAAAATTTTGAGTACGCCTATGTACCAATCTCATAGTCCTCGTCCGCACTACCCTCACATCCTTAACCCCCATGCCAACCTTAATTGTGCTTGCTCAAATTTTATACAAGTATTATATTCAACTTATTTATCAAATATTAAAAATAAATAGGAAAATCAAATATTTTTCAGAAAAAATAGCAAATCATCCATCATACTGAACACACCTTAAAAGTGTTGTTCTTCAATTATACTTGATATCAAATTTTAGAATAAATAGTGGCTTGAACACACACTCAAAGTGTTATTCTATGATAAGTTTTCTTAAATGTAATGTCTATATACACTTTATTCTATGATACTAAAACTTTATTTATTCTAAGATACTTTTCTCAAAATGCACACTACTTCATGTTAGTAATATAGGCAGGTTTGCAATTAATCTATATATAGTATACCCATATCGAATTTAATATCCACCATCTCTCATATTCCTTCACCTTCATAAAAGAATTTAAGAAGAAACTCATGTACACTCCAACTAGTCCATTTTGAATCAAGTAATTTTTAAATGTCTTATACAACATCCCATCCAATACACTATAACAAATAAATAATTTTGCGAGAATATTATAATTGTTATTATATTATATTTAACGGTAATAATAAAATATATATATTAAATAACCAACATTCTAGATAAATGTGGTTAAGTAGTAATTGTCTCAATTGTACCTAAAGTTCCATCTCCTAAACCTAATACTAATATGCTACTTATATTGATTGCAAGGTATTTTATTAATTTGAGTAGTAAGTTGTAAGATATTAGATATCTTTCTTTTAATATATGATTTAAATTTCTCTTATTAGATGTATTTTAGTAGACTCAGTTCTTGAGCTTCTCCGTTTCAATTTGTTTATCTTTGTTTAACTCCATATTTTTACATCATTCCATGTAAAATAGTGGGATAGAACTTTATTATTGTCGTCTTTCATGCATGTTTCTTGATTCATCACTTTTTTAATTTGTAAAAGTGTCTCGAGAGTTTTTATCAATTAAAATTCTATGAAAGTATTTTTAGTATTGTGTTCTAACTTCTACTTGTGACTCTTACATAACAACAACACAACATATCCAGTGTGGTCCTACAAAGTGCGATCTAAGAGTTGAGATAAAGAGACTATTTTTGATATATTTTCGATACTATAGCAGGACACTACTACAATAAAAAAATATTATAATTGAACTACATGAAATCACAGATAGCAATAAAAATCGAAAAATAATTAAGAAACTACAAGATTGTATAGTCCTATGACTACGAGTAAGGGTAACAAGAAAATGTAGCCCTACTTACTAGTACGATTCCACTCTTACCTACTAATATTCTACCCTAATTTGTGTCCTACACATCTTTCTATCATAACATTTTAACAAAAAATATCAAAAATTAACTAAACCACAAATTATGAAGTAAAATAGAATGATAAAAAATAATTGATATGATATAAATTTTATAAAATAAGCGATCGAATCTAATTTACCGAACCCCTACCCTACACGTATCTTGAAATTAAAAGAATGTGTTTTATTTTTATATAGGAATTACAATTGAAGAAAGAGAGATGACAGTCATGACACACTCCACTGAGATGACCCCAACAGATGACCAAAGTCCACTTATTCCTCAAATTAATAATGATAAGGTCTCTCTTTCTCACAACTATATAAATTTGTTTTTGATTTCATTAGCCTACTATTTTTTGCAATTAAATATTTAATTTCTTTTTGTACCCTATACTTTGCTAGTGCATGAATTTCAAGAGATTGTAGAATTTTTTAGATTACTTTTTTCACATAATTTTAGGTCTACCTCATAACCATGGTTTTGGTGTAAACCTTGTCTACTTCTTTTCTAATCAGTTTTCACACTCAAACTTGTGGAATTCACCTCAGAAATATCCTCTCAAAATTACCATTTTTACTGAAAAAGAAAAAGTAAATATATATGTTTGATACGAAAAAAAATTTCTTACTATTTTTTTAGTGTTTATATAAGTAAGCAGATTTTATTGTTCTAATAGAGCTGTATTTACTGTTCTAATAGAGCTGTAGAGTCTGGGCAAACACTATAAGGGTGGGGTTCATGGGGGAGGGAGTGGGAGTAAGGGGTGGATGGTGGGAGGGGGAGGGGGATAGGTGGGTAGGGGAGGTGAGTAGGGGTGTGTAAAAATCAAACCGATCGATAAATTGAATCAAAAAAATATTATTGGTTTGTTGCTATTAGTTACTGTATTTGCCTTTTAGCCTTCAATTCACACTTTACAGTCACTTTGAGTTCACAACATCACATTATATAAAACATCAAAATCTAAAGTAAGAACTTTGTTCCTCTTAATTTTTCTGTGTTGCACATCCATAGCTCATTTCATGTTAGCTACTATTGTTTCTATTTTATCAGTGTTCTATAAAGTTACATTATTGTCTTGTTGAGTCAAATATCGGATAATAAGCCGTATATTTGTTTTATAAGTATAATTTTATTGATTAAATCGAAACCGAACCGTTAAGGACCTAAATAAAAAATCGATAAAAATATCTTATTGGTTTAGCGTGTTTAAAATCAAAATTGATAAACGAACCAATAATACATAAAACCGAACCGAACCGAACCAATCGATGCACAACCCTAGAAGTGAGAGTGTTTGGGAAAAAAAGACAATTAATTAATGCAGAATGCCACTTATGAAATTGTTACAGATATTATTTTATTTTATTTCCTAAAGACAATTATTATGATTCTTTTCCACTAATTACAGATAGATGAAGAGAGGAAAGAGGATCATCCAGAAACAAATGTTATACTGTTACAAACAAAGAGTTCCACAAATCAAATATTTAATGAAAGATTTAAGCATTTGGACACTACATGCATCAACTTTGCAACCATATTCAAAGTAAATGTGGGGCTACGGAAATCAAATCCAGATTCTTATACACCAATGTTGATCTCCATTGGTCCTTACCACAAGAAAAATCCTCAACTTGGCTCCATTGAAAAGTACAAACTGTTGTACCTACGACGATTTCTCAAGCGGAAAAAGGGGCTTGATGTGGAAAGTTGCATTACTGAAATTGATAAACTGAAATATGAAGCACTAGAGTGTTATGACAATAACCTTGAGAGAGATATTGTTGACAAATTTTCAGAAATGTTGTTGCTTGATGGTTTTTTTGTGGTTGAGTTTATTCGAGAGTGCTGGGAAGATGAGGAAAATGAAAACGACATCATCAAATTGGCATGGATGAGGAATCAAGTACGTAGAGACATGTTGTTACTAGAAAACCAACTCCCTTTCTTTGTGCTTGTCATACTTTATCGCATGACAGTACATCCTACTGAAGAGAACTTCTTGTATATGGTGAGAGATACCTTACTTGATACATTTCCAAAGGTGAAATTTATACCCAAATCAGAAATTCAAGGTATATCAGAACTATTTGACCATTTACTTGATGTGGTACACATGCTTTGTCGCCCATCAGCTAAGAAAATTGAACAAAACATGAATGCTAGCACGCAAAACCAGTGTTGCAAGATAAGTTTTTGTGGCAACAGTTTGCCATTATCAAAAGAAATCCCTGAATCTCTTGATTTTTGGCAATGCTATCATATTCCAACTGCAAAAGAGCTTTGTGACGCTGGGGTTAGCTAGCTTCTTAAAAATAGGATCTGTGGAAGAAACTAACGAGGATGAAACATCATTATTCGATATCACGTTTGAGAAGGGATTAATGAAAATCCCGTGTTTTGCGATTGAGGATACTATGGAAACCTTCATGAGAAATATGATAGCTTTTGAGCAACATACTTCTAAAGTATACCCATTTTTCTCGAATTATGCGCATTTAACGACTCAACTAATTGGCTCACATAGAGATGTGAATTTTCTTCTCCAAAACAAAATCATCCTCAAGGACATAGGAGATGACAAACAAGTGGACAACATCTTCAAGAAACTTTCAGATGGGGTGGCAATCACAGACTTTTATTACATAAAAGAATGCAGTAAATTGATTCAACATTGTGAAAAGCCATGGAATCAAATGAAGGCAAGTTTGAGGCACAACTATTTTCAGAGTCCTTGGGCAGGAGCTTCAACTGTGGCAGCTATTACACTTCTTGTGCTCACAGTTATACAGACTGTTCTAGCTTTTACCGGTTATGTTAATAAGTTTTTTTGATGTAGCTATGTAACACAAATGTTGACTCATCGAGTGATTCCTCATTATGCAATTATTTGGTGTTGATGAGCTTAATATTGTGTCTCACCTCCATTATAGGGTAGGACTAAAGCTAATAATTTCAACTCATATTTTTATTTGAGGTAATTTTTTTTTTTTTTTTTTTGCATTAATAGTATATTTGAGGTAAATTTTTACTCTTTAGTTTGTTCTCGAAGTATGTAATATGATACATTTCGCAGAGGCCTATGCATGTAAGGGAGTAGAGCATTTTTGTCATTATTGTTCCAATGTTCATATGGAGTCCTACTAGGGGAGTCTAGAATCTGAAGAATAGATTGGAAACAGAAAAGAAAGTTTTCAATATACTCCAATGAATCAGTCGAAATACCGAGTGTTCATACAAGCACACTTATAGTGTGATTCTAAAAGTTGTTATTCACTAACTACACTAGTTAATCCTAACTTAACCATAGTTAATTCGTAACCATCTTCTAACTAACATTGTGACATCACTATTTATCTTGTAACTAACTTTGAATAACAACTACTATATTCAACCTCCTCAAGCTAAAGGCTGAAATATGTCTTTCAAGCCTAGCTTGGACATCAAATGTACATGTGAAGCTTTCCACAAACCTTTTGTCAACAAGTCTGCTAGTTGATCTTTGGTAGACATATGATGAGTTTTGATCAAACCTTGGTGTAACTTCTCTCTTACAAAATAACAGTCAATATCAAAGTGTTTGGTTCTTTCATGAAAAATAGGATTGGCTGCAATCTGTATAGCAGCCTTGCTGTCACAGAATAAATCCACTGGTTGCTTGATATTAACTCCCAACTCCTTGTAGATGCCAATAAGCCAAGTTATCTCTGCCACTGCAGAAGCCATACTTCTAAACTCAGCTTCAGCTGAACTTCTAGCAACTGTATCCTCTTTTTTAGATTTCCAGGTAATAAGTGCCTTTCCAAACTTCACCAAATATCCTGTGACTGACTTTCTTGTTTGCACACAAGTTCCCCAGTCAGAGTCACAGTAAGTAGTTAGAGTTCCTGTGCTTTGAGCAGGCATAAACAGTCCTAAGCCAGGAGCTGACTTGATATACGTAACTACTCTCAAAGCAGCCTCCATATGAGATTGTTTAGGAGCATGCATGAACTGACTAAGTGTTTGAACTGCAAAAGAAATGTCCACTCTAGTCATAGTTAGATATAGTAGTCTCCCCACTAACCTTTGATACCTCCCAATGTCTTCTAAAGGTTTGTCTTTTACTGTAGTTTCTGCTCCCTACACATGTGAGTCAAACTCAATGGATGTTAGTTTCATATTAGGATCCAATGGTGTGTAGAGTGGCTTGGCTCCACTTAACCCCATTTCAGAAATTAATTCTAAGGCATACTTGCGCTGACTAATTACATACCCCTCCATTCTCCCAAATCCTTCATCTTGAATTTGAGTTTCAAGTCATTCCTGGTCTGAACTATCAGATTCTTGTAGCTGCCAGTCACCAAAAGATCATTAACATATACTAAAACCACTATCAATTCCTTATCTACATGCCTTGTGAAAAGAGAGTAGTCATAGTGACTTTGAACAAAGCCTAATTGAGCCAAAGCTGCTGTCAACTTAAGGTTCCACTGTCTAGGGGCTTGCTTCAATCCATATAGTGATTTATGGAGCTTGCAGACTTTATTAGATCCCTCCTGTCGGCCAAGGCCAGGAGGAATAACTATGTACACCTCTTCAGGCAAATCCCCATGTAGAAAAGCATTATGAACATCTATTTGAAAGATTGGCCAATGCTTAGTAGCAGTAATAGCCACAACAGATCTGACAGTAACCATTTTGGCCACAGGAGAAAAGGTTTCTGAGTAATCTAACCCTTCCTTTTGACTAAACCCCTTGGCTACTAGCCTAGCTTTATATCTTTCAACAACCCCAGAAGCGAGATATTTGACCTTAAACACCCATTTATAGCCAATAGGTTGTTTACCAGAAGGAAGATCAACAATGCTCCAAGTCTGATTGTCCTCTAGTACTGAAATTTCAGATTGCATGGCCTCCACCCACAGAGGATTAGCAGCAGCCTCAGCAAAAGAAACAGGCTCAACAATACTGGAATAAGCAGCCAATGCTTGACCATAAGATTTGGAAAGTTTGTCATAGCTGACATGATTAGAAACAGGATACAAACAACCAGACTTAGGCTGAGAAGTCAGGAAATCTTGCAGCCATATGGGTGGCCTGCTGGTCCGGGATGATCTTCTAAGAGTAGTATTATCACATGAAGTAGATTCCACAGCAGGTATATGAGCCAAATCAGAAGCAGAACTACTAGGAGGAGATACAGCAGGAACAACTAGAGGGGGAGAACTTTCATACACTGCTAAGGGATAAAGAACTGGAAAAATTAAGGACACCTTAAGTATAGTAGATGGAAGTCTGTTAATGAGATACACACTAGTGAGCACACAATCACCCCAGAACTTAAGTGGAAGATTGGCTTGAAACCTTAATGCCCTGGCTGTATCCAAATTATGCCTGTGCTTTCTTTCAACTACACCATTTTGCTGAGGAGTATATACACAAGAACTCTGATGAAGAACCCCTAGGGACTGAAGTAATTCAATCATTTGTGAGTTAAAAAATTCATAACCATTGTCTGTCCTAAATATTTTTACAGTTGCAGAGAATACATTCTTGATCATAGTAAAGAAATTTCTAAGAGCCACGATGACTTCAGACTTGGAATTGATTAATAGCAGCCAGGTATATCTAGAACAATCATCAACAATGGTTCAAAAATATCTCTTCCCATCATGAGTAGGTACTCTATAGGGACCCCACACATCAACATGCAAAATGTGAAAACAAGTAGAAGTTGTAGTATTACTCAATGGAAAAGGAAGTCTTAATTGTTTAGCCAAAGGGCATACAGTACAAGGAACATCAGAAGTAGGAGATACATTGGTGAAACAACCAAGTTTTCTAAGAGTATGAAATGATACATGGCCAAGCCTTCTATGCAATAAAGACAAGTGTCTACTATCTGCATTTATTAAGGAAGTAGACTTATTGACAGACACTGCATTTGCAATAGAAGATGATAGTGAAGGTCCTTGTGACTCCAACTGGTGATCAACTGGAAGAACATACATGTCATCCTCCAACTTTCCAATCCCCCCCACCTTCCCACTGGAAAGGTCCTGGAACAAGCAAAATCAGGATAAAAGAGGACACCACAATTCAATTCCCTAGTTAGCTTAGGCACATATAACAAGTTGTACTTGAACTCAGGAATATGTAGAACATTATGAATAATAGCTCCCCTTATAATCTGAGAAGAACCAATATTGGTAACTTTAGCTAAACTACCAGTAGGCAAATAAACATTTCCCACTTAACAACGAGGTATTGATGTAAAGTTAGTGAGCAATTTAAAATCATTGACCATATGCTTAAAAGCTCCAGAATCTATGATCCATTTAGGCATACCTGTGACTGGCATATGGAAATCACTCTTAGGCCTGCCATTCTCCTGGTCAACAGGTTGATACTGTTGTAGGTAAGAAGGGGGAGGAAACCACTATGTGGATGGATAGTGATGTGGCTGCACATTAGACATAAGTGCATGAGTAGGATAAGAGATACCACTACCTGAGAAGAGAGGTCTTGGATAAGATTGAGATCTGCAGCCTGAGCTGCTAGAGGAAAAACCTTGACCCTCAAACACTGATCCATGTGAACTATCTACATGACCACTTGTACTATGAGGAGAGGATCCTGTTGCAAAATTAGCAGCCGTCACAGGGCCAGGGCTAGTTCTTCTCTTTCCTTTCCAATTAGTTGGATAGCCATGGAGTTTAAAACAATTAGCCCTTGTATGACCTTTGTAGTTACAGTAATCACAATACAGGTTGCTGATAGAGGCTCTCTGAGATTTGGAGCCAGATCCTGAATGAGAAGAAGAACCTGAACCAGACTGAGAATGAATTTTGCCAGAACTAAAAAATGCCATTGCATCTGATAGCTGTCCAGGATGTGTAGTTACTGCACTTACTATATTGGACTTTCCAGAGCTCTTTGACATTCTTCAGCCATTACCAAGGAATAAGCCTTATTCACACTTGGTGTAGGATCCATCATCATTAACTGACTTCTACATTGATTGTAGGTTTCATTTAACCCTAGAAGAGATTACATTAATCTCTGATATTCAAAATGAACAGTATAAGTTTTTGACACTTCACAAGCACAACTAGGACATGGCATAAGAGAATCAAATTCCATCCATAATTCCTTCAGCTTAGAGAAATAGTGAGCCACTGATGAGACTTCTTAAGTCAATGTGGCAATTTCCTTATGAAGAAAAAAAATCCTAGATCCATCAACTTTATCAAATCTTTCTTTGAGATCATTCCAAACTTAATGAGCACTACTTGCATACACTATTCCACTATGTAGCTTCCTGCTAACAGAGATCATAATCCAGGAGAAAACTATGGCATTACACTTCTCCCAGAGATCACATAGAGGAGATGGAAATAGATTCTTAGGATATTTTCCATCAAAAAATCCTAGTTTACCTTTACCTAGTAATCCTATCTTCATTGATCTACTCCATAATGAATAGTTTTCAGAACCAGTGAGTTGAATGGAAACTAGAGAACTACCTGGAGTATCACATGCTTGGAGATATAGAGGATGAAGCGCATCAATCACCATTGATCCTTCTTACACTGAACTGGTAGGTATCTTTGAATTTGAATCAGGCGCCATGAATAAACACCTAGAAATCACACCCGATCTGAACTACTATATGGACAATGCAACAATTCTTCAGCTGCACTGAAAAATAGTGAGATCTTCAATGGAAACCCTTGTGCTCTGATACCATGAAGAATAGATTAGAAACAGAAAAGAAAGTTTTCAATATACTCCAATGAATCAGTCGAAATACAAAGTGTTCATACAAGCACACTTATAGTGTGATTCTAAAAGCTGTTATTCACTAACTACACTAGTTAATCCTAACTTAACCATAGTTAATTTGTAACCACCTTCTAACTAACATTGTGACATCACTGTTTATCTTGTAACTAACTTTGATTAACAGCTACTATATTCAACAGAATCAACTAGTTGAAGATAGAAATCTCCTTGAGTTTCAATTGGTGCTAAGTGTTTTTCCAATGGAGAAATTGAATTGATTAATCACCTCTTATATATTCTGACTCACAACAACAACATACTTAGTGTGATCCCACTTGTGGGGTATGGGAAAGTTGAAGTATATGCAAACTTAACCCTTATCTTGTGTGAGGTAGAGTGCATATTTCCAATAAATATTCTGTATTGACAAGGTATTATCTTTTACGGAGATATTCTCAAGCAGAACATGGGCTAAAGTTGGTTGTGGGGTTTGAGAATGTTGAAGTATAGCCAGACTTTACTCCTACGGACTGCATATATATCATATCTTCAAAGGAGGATATCTCTTTTGACAGTTTAATCCTCGTGGCATTAGTTATGCAAATTTTAAAAGCTTCTCCCATATAAATCTCGATGCTGGCATAATTGTCGGACACTACGTTCCTCGATTTTCAAAGAAAACTGACTCCTTTTACTCATCCTTCTCCTTTAGGATAGGATCCTCCTTGGTCTTTGTGCCCTTTACTTACTTCAAGGGATGGTGCATCCGATACATGATTGTTTAATGACGATTCTCAACAGCATCTGTAAGATCTCGAGGCTTACTAGATGGAATTCGATCAAAAATGAAAACTTTGGATAAAACCAGCAAAGACTGCTTTGTCAATCTTTGCAATTACACTTCATTGGGTTTTTTAGAAATAGTTTTTTTTACCTCCACAAGGTAGTGGTAAGATTTGTTTACACTCTACCTTCCACAAATCTTATTCAGTGAACTAGATATATTGTGTTGGACAAAATGATAATCACACCCAGGATAATGTTCAAATTAAATAGCAATAAGAAGAGAGTAACAACGACACCAGATATTAAAATGGGGTAAATATGATACCCAAATAAGTAATACAATAATATTGATGAAAAACTTTGTAGTGTCAAAAGCTACTACTCAACACTCTTTTATTTCTTACAACTCACAACAATATTACTTCCACACTATTTTCTCACAAACTAAGAAGTAATTTGTGGATTACTGTCTCTACTCTCTATTGCTTCTCTATTTTTGGTGTGTCCTTGCAAATGAGCATAAGTGCTCTATTCATAAGAAAAATTCTACCCATTTGATGTCACTAATGATATCAATGAAAACTAACAATTCAAACTTGTAGGTAAACAACTTTTAAGCTTTTTGACATTGTTGCAATTTTGCAGCAATGAAAGACTAATACTGTTGGCCTAATGCAGCAAAGGAAAACTTCAAAATATATATATATGGACCCACAAATCTCTCCCTTAATTTTGATTTTTCTTCTTTAATCCAAGTCTTGATCTCAACCTCTAAAAATCTTCAAACTTGAGATTTCAAAGATATCCGCAATTTGATCGTGAGATTTTACATACTTGAGCTCTAGCTACCTCTTTCTTGGTAATGCATTCTTGGATAAAGTGATACCTTGTGTCTATGTGCTTTCTCCGATCATGATACACTGGATTCTTCGCAAGTGCTTGCGCAGATTTGTTATCAACACAAATCATTGTGAATTCAATTTGCGGCAAATTGAGTTCGTTCAACAATCTCCTCAACCAAATAGCGTGACATGTACATGATGCCACTGCCACGTATTTAACTTCACAAGTCGAGAGAGTAACAATTGATTGTTTCTTTGAACTTCAAGAAATAACACAATCACCCAAGAAAAACATAAAACCAGATGTGTTTTTGCTATCATCAATATCTCCCGCATAATCACTATCGCAATATCCCACAAGATTAAAATCATCAGAAGAAGAATAAAATAGTTCAAGTTCGATCGTACCTTTTAGGTAACGAAGAATTCTTCTAGCGACCTTCAAGTGAATGGAGGTAGGAGCTTCCAAGAAGCGACTTACTACTCCAACCGCAAAGAGTATATCTGGTCTCGTACATGTCAAGTACCTTAGACTTCCTACGAGACTTTTGAACAAAGTGGAGTCCACCTTTTCTCCATCATCAAACTTTGACAATTTAGCTCCACTTTCCATTGGGGTGTTCATAGGGTTGCAATCTCACATGTTAAACTTCTTCAAAATCTTCTTTATATAGCTTTCTTGAGATATGAAAATGCCTCCCTCCATTTGCTTCACTTCTATGCCCAAGTAATATGACATGAGCCCTATGTCCGTCATCTCAAATTCAAGGGACATAGCTTTCTTGAAAGCTTCAAATAAAACTGGGTTGTTACTCATTAGAATGAGATCATCAACATAAAGACAAACAAGCAGGATATTTCCATTAGTATGAACTTTAATGTAAAAAGCATATTGATGGAGACAACGAGTAAATCCATTATCTTGAAAGTGTTTGTCAATGCGACTATTCCAAGCTCATGGAGCTTTCTTCAATCCATATAAGGATTTCTTTAACCTCAACGCCTTATCTTCATGTTTTCTTACAACAAAGCCCAATGGTTGTTCAACATAGACTTCTTCTTCAAGATATCCATTCAATAATACCGATTTGACATCTAGTTGATGGATTTTCCACTTCATTTGCGCAGCTAAAGAGATTAATAGACGGATTGTCTCCATGCGCACAACAGGCGCATAGACTTTCTCATAGTCGATGACATGCCTTTATTTGTAGACTTTAGCCACAAGTCTTGCCTTGTATCTCTCTACTTCTCCATAAGCATTTTTTCTTCGTGTATATCCATTTGACTCCAATCGCTCGATGATCCTTGGGAAGTGTTGTTAACTCCCAAGTGTTGTTCTTCTCTATTGACTGGATGTCCTCATCCATGGCTTGTATCCACCTTTTGTCAGTAACAGCTTCATCAAAATTCATTGGTTCACTATCAGCAAAGAGACAATACAAAAAATCAAAATTAGTAATTTCTTCTGTGTCATCATAGAGTTCTTGGATACTCCTCATCCTATGTGACATTTCACTTGAACTCTCTTGAGTAGACTAAGATGCAATATTTTCTGGTGAAGGAGGCGAGGTTGCATCATGTACAAGTGTCATGGTCTCCTGTTCTTCTTCATCTCCAAAGTATGGAAGAAAATCATATGTTCTTTCTTTCGGAGTCTCCCAATTCCATGATGCTTCTTCATCAAATTCAACATCACGACTCACCACCACCTTGTTATTGCTTGGATTGTACAATTTGTATCCTTTTGAACTCGCGTCATAGCCAATAAACACATACTTGACACTCCGATCGTCAAGTTTAGCTCTCCCTTTATGTGGAACATGAACATATTCTATGCTCCTAAAGATTCTCAAGTGCTTGACATTGGGCATTCTTCCGCTCCATGCTTCTTGAGGTGTTTGATCTTGTACATTTTTTATTGGAGACCTGTTACTCAAATAAACTGCACAAGAAATAGCCTCGGCCCAAAATTCTTTTGGTAGATGTTTAGCTTTCAGCATACATCTAGCCATATTAAGAATTGTTTTGTTCTTTCTTTCTGCAACTCCATTTTATTGGGGAGATTAAGATACTGCTAGGGGCGACGAATTTCATGAGAATGACAAAAGTCATTAAATTCTTTTGATGTGAATTCGCCTCCTTTATCGGACCTTAATGCTTTTATTTCATAGCCACTTTCTTTTTCTACAAATGCTTTGAAATTTTTAAAGGCAACAAAAACTTCAGATTTTTGCTTCAAGAAGTATACTTAGGTCTTTCTACTGAAATCATCAATAAAGAGAAAAAAGTATTTTCTTTTACCAAAAGAAGGTGGATCGATTGGACCACACACATCAATATGTACAAGTTGAAGTGGCTTACTTGTTCTTGATGTAGTCTCCTTTGGAAAACCCTTGCATGTTTTCCAAGAAGACAAGCTTCAAACAATTGATTTGGATGGTTGATTGACGGAATTTCAACAACCATGTTCTTGTCTCCCATTGATTTGAGTGCTTCAAAGTTCAAGTGCCCAAATCTCATATGCCAACACCATGAGTCATCTTGCACATTAGCCTTCAAACACTTTGCATCGATGATTTTAAGATTCAAAGGGAACAACCTATTCTTTGTCATATGAACTTTAGCAATTAAGTTGTTACTTGAATCTCTAGGCCAAAGATGCATATTTTTCATATGAATATCATATCCTTTTTCAAGAAGTTGACCCAAACTCAAAATATTACATTTCAATTTTGGCACATAATAAACATTGTTAATCAATTTATGGCCACCATTACAAGATATCAAAATCGTACCTATCCCTTCAATTTGGATCTTTGATATATCTCCAAAAGACATATTAACTTTCACTGTCTTCTTTATCTCCACAAACTTATCTTTGTGGCCACACATATGATTGCTTGCTCCATTGTCAAGATACCATGGTTGCAATCATACTTATCTTCTTCTTTGAGTGCTAATAACAATGTTGACTCATCTTCATCTTTGTTGTTGTCAATAAGATTAACTTTCTCTTCAACATTACTACGACATTCCCAAGATTAATGTCCAATTTTATGACAGTTATAACACTCAATTTTAGATTTGTCATACATTGTTTCACACTACTAAAAATTGCTTTAAAACGAAGGACAGAAAAGCGACAGATGACGTCGCTCCAAAAAGCGATGCCTTTTGCCACACTGTTCGTCGCTTTTTAATAAAAATAATTATTTTACAAAAAGTGACAGACGGCATCTCTTAGTCCGTCGCTTTTTTTTTTGCGGATTTTTTATATATAATTAATAATTATTTATTTAATATATATAGAAACTCCATCCGTCGCTTTTTATTAAAAATAAATATATATAAATTAAAAATAATCATGTTGTCCGTCGTTTTTAATTTATTTTATTTTATTAATTAGTTTTTAAAAAAGCGAGGGACGACATCTCTTAGTCCGTCGCTTTTTGGTCAAAATATCTAGTCAACTGTTTTTAAAATGCAACGGACAGTGTCTCTTAGTCCGTCGCTTTTTGGTCAAAATGTTGGTCAACTATATTTAAAAAAAGCGATGGACTTAGAGATGTTGTCCGTCGCTTTTTATTAAATATCTAAAAGACATATTGCCATTTTCTTACTTTCCTCTATCTCTCTCTTCACTCTTATTCTCTCCCTTCTCTCCATATA
>JAJOOF010007425.1:0-22891 GCA_029582545.1 Solanum lignicaule | reverse complement strand
TTTGGGCACTTCTCGTGGGTATTTGTTGATTTATTCTCTCCGTGGTGATCTGATTCATAAACAGGTATTCGTCTTTTCTGTTCATAGTTTCCAAATGCAGTGGAATTAGTAAATGTAGTTGTGAATTTGATTTTTATGTGAAGAAGCTATAAGAGGGGGGAAATTGGGGTTAGGTAACCTAGGGAGTTGTAGGAATTGATGAAGCTGTGGAATTCACATTCAGAAAGAATTTTAGTGAAGTTGCAAATGTGCTTGGATTATATTAGACATTAGTATTTGTCACTGGATCACGCTACTCTTAGTTTTGCTATTTAAAAGTTTTATGCTTCCTAACAACAACAAAAGTTTTATGCTTTCTCATTTGTCATTTATGATAAATTTGTCGGGAACAACCTCTTTATCCCCCACAACCCACTTGTGTAAGATTGTCCTACCTGCTACCCTTCCTAGACTCCACTTGTGGGATTGCACTGGATATGTTGTTGTTGTTTGTTTGTTTTTAGTGTTATTCTCAAAGAAAACGGAAGAGTTTGTTTATGATGGTCATTATGTACTTTTTTCTTTTAGTTTGACATCTTAACTGATTATGCTATGTAGTAAAACTAGATATTTTGGAACCTATAAGCGTTTGGTTTGAGATTATTTTTTGTTTTATTTAGCGATGCCATATGATGATTAGCAAACTTACCAGAACTTTTGTGTGGCAGATAGTAAGCCCTGGAAAGATTCTTAGATTGAGAGTCCGTGATACCAAGAGAGATCTAACCCAAGATGCATCATCAGAAGAGGTCTGTGTTGTTATGTCAGGTGTTATTGCTCGGTTTGATGGATCAGACATTCAGGTATTCGAATATTCTCGTGGTTACAAGTAATGTTAATTTTTTCTAAATCAACTATGATATGAGGACATTTATTTTTCAATTTTTACATCTCCATTTTGATGCCGAACCATGAAGTTTAGGTTCTCATATGCCATACTGCTAATGTCCGTATTAAAATGCAGAATATGCTTCAGAGGTGGTTTAGAGAAAGACACTCTCAGTTCTGGGATGAGAGAGAATCTGAAAATTCTACAGATACTTTTGGGAGGCTTCCATACCAGCTATGGAATGTTAGTAAATATGGTTCTTGTGTTGATGCTGCTATCACTGGTCTGATGCCTCCTCCTCTGCTGGAGCTACAGGTAATATTTTAATTTCTCACTGTATCATGTTGCAGTACTTTCTTCTCTTCCTTTTAAACAAGGCATACTTTTCTACTGGGATTTGTTGTTTCCTCAACCCTAAACCTTCTCCTATAGTTCTGCACACACCAAAATGAATATTTACTGCTCTAGTGAAATGCTATTTTTTGTCCTATGACTTCCGGAAATTTTCTGAAGTTATTCTGGTATTTGAATTCAGCTGCTTTTATTGTTGGGCAGTCAAGTCAGCATTATTATTGTGCAATCACTGTTGGAGCTGATGCTGTGATTTCTGCTTATCGGTTAGTCTGCAGTATATTATATTATGATTCTTTTTCAAGTTCATTTAAATTTCTTAATTAAAGTTTCTGTCTGCATTCCCATTTCTTACTTTATTTTGCTAAATTGGATTTCTCTTTACACTTTCAAGACTTTCTGTAGACCGAAGCAGATCAATAGTAGGGGCTATTCTCTCCAAGGTTGTGCCTGCAACTTTTTCAACAATAACTTCAATCTCAAAAATGTTATGGAGAAGTGATCCATCTCCTACAAAAAGACCAGAACCAAAGCCTCAGCCTTTTGCTCGAGGTATATGGTATTTTTTTCATTGTTGAAAGAATTTCTTATTCAGTTCTCTCTATTTTATTTTATTAGCTAGAGGTTGATCACATATCACTTTTTTTACATGTCAAAATGCTCTTTTTTTTTTCACCTTCCAAGCATCATGCCATCCTTTGCTTATTTCAACTTCCATCTAGAGATCATGACTGAAAGAAGTGTTCTTTTCTACAAATTTATCTTTGAGTTGGAAAGTAGTTAGTAATATGGCCAAGAAGTAAATGTTGATTGGTTATTTGGTTTGTTGCATATATATTCACATAAAGTACTGATACGAGATAACCTATGAATAAATTACCGAGTGTTCAGAAAGAATTTAAATATACTAGCTTTAATTTGTTAATTTCAATTCTTTGTCGAAACAATATATGTCATATATACTTTATTGATTGTGTCATTAAGGCCTTTACCCATATTCCAATCTGTATCCTTGAGTCCTAAGATTTAGGTGGTGGCAAATCTGACTTCTAGATCTGTACTCGACAACTATTGTCAGGTGCCCTCACTGGCTTCCGAGAGTCTATTACTAGTAGATAGAGACAACCTTTGTGTCACTTGATTGAAAAAAAGGTTACTGTGTTTTTATTGCCTTTTGTTAATGACAAGCTCCTTTTTCAAGAAAATCAATTACTTCTCTCCATTATCTTTCTGGATGTCACTTGGAGAAAGCATGGTCAATATTGGACCGGATCATGGTAATTTGTTTATGTTTGCTCTGGGCTTTGGGTAATGCACTTTCCAATGTTGTGCTGACTGTTGATGGAACTCAAATAAGACCCTGCCATGTTACTGAACCTGGTAAAGTTGATGCTGTAGTTACTAGGTTAGTGTAAAAACTCAAATAATGACCCTGCCATGTTACTTTCCCATTGAGGTTGTATGTTTGAATTGTGAAGTGGAGAATTCTGAAGTTATCTTTCGCTGATTCTTCTTTTGCTCCTTAAATTTTCAGTTGAAGTCTGATTCTCAGTAGTTCATCTAACAATATAAAGTTTAGCTGTATTTTTCCATGTTTTACATAGTTGTACTTCAGACTTCATCGTATACTCTCTGAGTATCTAATTGGATTTCAATTTAGCTGACATAATGTCATTGCAAATTATCTATTTCTGGCAGCTTCTCCTTTGACTTGCTTTAAGGATCATCCTAGAAAGGGGGAGAAGCTCACATTATCACCTAGTGGTACTTTGGCTGCAATAACTGATTCTCTGGGTCGTATCTTACTCTTAGACACTCAGGCCCTTGTGGTGGTCCGTTTGTGGAAGGTTTGTTCTATTCACCCATTAATCATTACTTGTTTGGTTTATCCAAATTATTTATCGTTATATAAGTGATCATTAGATGGTGAAGAAATATACTTGTGCACATTCAGTAGAAATGTAGAATAATGTTTGATTATTACTTCAGTGAATTGATTTTTCATATAAGAACTGAATGTCAATATGGACTGGAAACTTGAGTTTTCAAATGATTTTGAGTAGTTCAGATGAAATAATCGAAAGCAAACAAGCCCCAACTATCTACTTAGGTTCATCACCTGATAAAATGAACATATTGGTTTGCAGGGTTATCGTGATGCAAGTTGCCTCTTTGTTGAGATGCTTGCTAAGAAAGACATTGAAACGTCTAGATCTGCTTACCATGAACACGTGAAAAGTGATTATTGCCTCTGTCTAGCAATTCATGCACCACGTAAAGGGATTGTTGAGGTAGTTTACTGCACTCTCTGCTGTATCATCTTTCTCATTCATTTCACCTCCATTTTTAATTATGCGCTTCAGACTTCATTCATAGTAACTTAATACAGCCAAAACTACCATCCTTTTTCTTAATAATTATTAGCGAAAACAACAAATACATATCTGTGCCATTTGTTGATTGCTCGTGAAAACTATATCTGATGAAAATTGTTCGAGTAAACTTTAGGTTAATTGGATATCAGAAGATGCATCGGAGATAATACTTGTTTTGAGACTTGAGTTTATCATTGCAGATATGGCAGATGAGGACTGGTCCGCGTCTTCTAACTATTCCATGTGCCAAAGGTAGCAAGATTTTGCAGCCTACATACAGATTCGCCTCATCAGAAGTGTCTGTGTCTTCTTATGTACCTTTGGAACTTTTCTTTTTGAATGGAGACTCCGGTCTGCTCTTCGTCTTGAATCGATCTCTTAGTTGACATTATATATTAAATTCAAAATAATACAAGAAATTGCAGGTAAAGCCTTGGAGTTGCCTGTACAGAATGTAAATTTCATTTGTTTTGTAGCTTTTTTAACAACACCCCAAACTTCCAAAGGAAAAAAAGGAGGTAAAACGTTCCATAGTTATTATTGTAATGTTATCATATTTTTTTAATTTAAATTTGCCTAACTAATAGAATCTAACCTTTCATGTGATGTTATTTGGTTCACATTAGCTTTCTATCTGTTAGATTTAATTATTTATCCTACGCCCATTTGTATAATTGCAGATAAATTTGAAATATATTAAACTTGATATCAAACTATATTAGATAAACAACAAGGATAATAAGACTAACATACAGCTGTTAAAATAATTTTGTACTCTATTAAACATGTTTCAAGTCTGCAACTGTCAATGACTCATCATTTCATGTTAGTTTATTGTCATACTAGAATGAAGCTGTCATCATTTTGGTGAATTTCCAAGCAATCCTAAAGAACAAGGCAAACTAGGAAAACAATTTAACCTTCATAGGACATTGTTTCCTCCTCCCAATTCCTAGGGGTAAATCTAGATCTGATCATGTGAATTCAATAACTTTTATTTAGATTCTGTATGTGACGTAGAAATTCATCATAATAAACTTCAAATCTTGGATCCACTCTAAGGAGTAGCAATTGACAAAACTACACATTCTCTTGCATACCATTAATGGCTGTCTCTTTCTTCTTCTTCTTCATTTGTTTCTCAATACTCCAAATACCCCTCTTTTCCACAGCAACAATCCACAAAACAGTTCTAATCAGACCAAATTTCACCACTCAACAAGACATTTCTCCCAAGAATGACACCCCCACAACCTATTTTGAAGTCACAAATCCTATAAAATTACCCAAAACCAAATCTTGTTCCTACTTAGTCCTCAAACATGACTTTGCCTATACATATGGGAAACCACCAATCCTCACAAATTACACACCCCCTTCAAATTGCCCATCAAAAAAGTTCTCCAAAATCATTCTTGAATGGAAAGCAACAAGTAAAGGAAGACAATTTGATAGAATTTTTGGGATTTGGCTTGGTGGGGTTGAAATTTTCAGGAGTTGTACTGCAGAGCCAAGGCCAAATGGAGTTATTTGGACTGTGAAGAAGGATATTACTAGGTATTCTTCTTTGCTTATGACTAATCAAACTCTTGCTGTTTATATTGGGAACATTGTTGATAGTAAATATACTGGGGTTTATCATGTAGAAATTTTTGTTCATTTTTATCCTACTGAAAAAGTGAGAAACCCCTTTAAGGGATTTGATTCTGGGGCTGATTTAATCGTACCCATATCGCGTAATTTGCCGTTCAATGATGGTTTGTGGTTTGAGATTGAGAATTCTACAGATGTACAGTCAAAAGAGTTCAAAATCCCACAAAATGTATACAGGGCTGTATTGGAAATTTATGTGTCTTTTCATGAGAATGATGAGTTCTGGTATGGAAATTTGCCAAATGATTATATTACTGCGAATAATCGTAGTGATATCGCGGGGAATGGTGCTTTTAGAGAGGTGATAGTAAGTTTGGATGATGTTGTAGTTGGTGCAGTTTGGCCTTTTACTGTGATTTATACTGGTGGTATCAATCCTCTGTTGTGGAGACCTATAAGTGGAATTGGCTCATTTGATCTTCCTTCATATGATATTGAAATTACGCCGTTGTTAGGGAAGATCTTAGATGGAAGTTCTCATAATATTTCGTTTAGTGTTACAAATGCTTTGAATGTATGGTATGTTGATGCAAATTTGCATCTTTGGTTGGATAAAAAGAGTGTAAAAACAGAAGGGAAGTTGTTGGAGTATAGTAGTTTGCCCCTTTCATTTTCTCTCGTGAGTAATTTTACTGGTCTTGATGGTTCCTTTGTGACAAATGCTCGTAGATCGATCTCAATGACTGGATGGGTAAAATCATCTTATGGAACAGTCACAACAAGATCATTTCAAAGTTTGAGCTATAGTAACTATATGGTGATGGGAAATGACGCGAACTTGCAAGTTGTTGATCAAACTATTGAGTTTAATGACACTGTTTATGCTAAGACGCGGTCTTTTTCTGTTCAGGTTCTTGAATCCTTGAAAAAGTTTCAGCTTCACATGTACTCTGATGGAGTTGAGATAGGAGATAAAAGCTATGCTGCTATCTCGAATGTGACTTTGATATTCGATGAGAAGAGGTTGAAGTATGGATCCTCAGCCAGCTCTGTTCACAATCTGCAGAACGCGCAAGGCTATATGCTTGTAAAGGACCAGTCGCTAGACAGTGGACTCGGGAGCACACAACAGATATACAAATACAACGACGATAAAGGCTGCTACTTCAGGAACATAAGCAGCTCAAATTACACAGTGCTTTATGACAAGGTGATCAATAGTTGTAGCAAATTGATCAATACTGTATCATAGCTTCTAAGTATCATGCAAATGCAGTTACCTTTTCATGTTCCTGAGAGTAGAGGCAGATTCAGAATTTGAAGTTTACTGGTTTCTATAGCTGGGTTCACAATCAAATATTTATAGATATTGTGTGAATTCTTAGATAGAAATACAGGGTTCAGGCAAAAGCTACTGAGTTGACCTGAATCCGTAGCTTTTAAGTCTACATCTGCCCTTGCCTGAGAGTTCGCGAAGACATAAACATGTGAATAAACTAGCGCGGTTTGTACCATTCATAAAATTGTTTGTGAAAATTTTCAATTGAAGCCTTTTTTATTCCAAGTATGAAGACATAAAAAGTAGTTCTTGTGAAAATTTTGGTTGAAATTCTACGAGAATTTTAAGCAAAAGCTACCAAGATTCAACCTTAGTAATGATCTCATTTTTGTTGTTGTTGTAGTACATCTACTATTACTTATGTTGCTCGTACTCCTCAAAATTGTCATCAAGTACATATTGAATCTTCTAAAAGTAACATATTTTTAAAAGATTCAACACGAAAACAGAAATATTTTAAGAGAATATGAGCAACATAGCCAACAGGACTAACAATTTTAGACAAATAAAAAAGTAGCAAAATAGATCATGTCAGTGACCCCAACTACTACTATGTTTTATATAATATAAAATATAGTACTATATAATATAATATAAAATAAAATAAAAAAGACAAAATTCTCCCAGATGTTTATTCCATTAATTTGGCCCAGCATGTCTCATTGCTAATCTCCAATTAATCATTTTTATGTTTATAAGCCACCTTTGATTCTGGTTGACCAAATCAAATAAACAAAGATCTCCAAATCTAATATTGCTCCCTCTAAATTACCTTTTCATATATTTTAGTCATTACAGCATTTGTGTAACATCCACCATCATGCTAAACGCTTAGTATTGGGTGCGAATAAATTTTTTTCCAATTATCATGATGAGAAAAACATTAATTTGATCTTAGATGAATAAAAATCGGGAGAAATGTGCGAATCAAATCTAAATAACTTAGTTGGAACTTGGGATATAGGGACTCCGTCAACAACAACAACAACCCCAGTGAAATCCCACTAATATATAGGGACTCCGTCAAACTCTATAAATTTTCCACGAAGTTTGAGTTTATTTTTTTAAGTTCAACTTTTAAGATTTTATTAAATTTCATGGCATAGTCATGAACATTTTGATTTTTTATAAGTTTGAATTTTAGGACAATGTGAATTAAATTTCAACAGATTAAAAGTATTACAAGGACAAAGATAATGCGTACAACAAGACATGATTATTTTCTATTTATGGATATGATTATGACTATATGAAATTTGTCTAATGGAAAAATCTCTTTATGGAGTGGGCCTAACTACACATAATAATTGCTACTACTACTAATTAATGACTTATCATAGCGTAAGTCTATTTCATGTAGACTCTAAAAAAAATGCTTAATTCAACAATTAATTATTGTGACAACCTGAAATCAATGGTATTGTTGAGAGTGAAATTGGTGAAAATCATGTCTTCGCCATTGACAATGGCGGATATAGTATTCATAGATTATATTCATCCAGTATTTTTAATGTAGAACATAAATTTTATACATAAAAAAATGTTAAAATTATAATAAATAATAGATCTGAAATCATAATTTTGAAAGATAGCGAATTCATTACTAAAATTTTGGAAATCAAATCCCTTAGGTTTAAATCTTGGATTGTGGCTGCCTACTAATTCCTATTGTTCCTAAATTCAAGTAGAAGATCAAAGTTAACTAATCAGTAGAAGCTGTCTAAATTTTAGGGTTTCTAACCGGATGAAAGGGAAATGTCTTGTGATTCTTGGTTAGCTGCCCGTTTAGATTGACTTAAAAAAAAGTAGTTTTTAAGTCAAAAATAAAAAATCAAACTGAAATGACTTTTAAATCAAAATATAAAAAGTAGGGGGAGACCTACTTTTGGTTTCTGACTGATTTTTAAGTCATTTTTTACCTTGCCAAACACTTCGTAACTTATTCTAAGTCATTTTTGACTTATTTTAAGTTATTTTTTTATATTTGTCAAACACTTCCAGAAGTCAAAAACTGACTTAAAAGTAGGTTTGACCGACTTTTAAGCCAATTCAAACGGGCTCTAAGAGCGGATGGGGCGGGAAAAAAGAGCCCTCAACCCAATATACAATAACAATAAATCTCACAAATAGAGTTCGAAGAAATTAAAGTGACGTGTACCAACCTTAACTTATTCCTATCTTCTGAAGATATATATGTTATTATGAATAGACCTTCAACTCAAGCATTAATTATTCAATGAATATATATCCAAGCAATCATAGAGAAATCAGCATAATTAATTGGAATTATGTTATATTTTATTTGACATCTTCACATTATAATGAAGCTAAGTCAATCAATTCTCATAATAATATATAAATCTCCCAGAAGCAAATTGAAGTAACCTTCTTATTATAAAAGAAAGAAATTTTACCATTTATTTTTTTTCCCTCTTGTGAAAATCAAGAAGAATTTACCTCATTGTTATTACTAGAATTAATTTGAATTTTCCTCTTTTTTTTCTTCTTCTTATAAGGAATTCCCCTTGCTTTAGCTTGAGAATCTCTTACCTCACGTAGATGAATTCTTATAGCACTATTAGCAAATGGATTAGTCTCTTGTAATCCTCCATTTTCTTCATAAGCAGCTCTAAGCCTTCCAATTAGTGCATCTAAACTTCCCCATGCTTGTTTAAGTGGACATGTACATGGTCCAACTTGTTCAACTTGTCCAAAAAATACACATCCATTTAAATGTACCTTAGTTTTTCCGAATTGATCTAGGTATCGAAGAAAATCTAACACGTGGTTGTAGTTACACTGGGGTAAAGGAACCGGGGGTTTGTGATTCTTCAAGTATTGACCAAAAGTATTCCAATCACGACGTTTCTGAGACTCGTAACGACTTAGCTGAGGAGGTGGTGATAGATGATGATGATGGTGGTCATCGGATTGTGCTAGAGTAATTGCAGTCGTTGATGATGATCCTTCTCCCTCTCCTCCTGCTTCCCTTCTTTGCTCACTTGATGACATCATAGCTTGAAAGTTCTCAAGAAGGGGTTTTCTGTCCGGCAATCTTGATTTTTCTCGAACTGCGTGTTTCTGAACCTGAAGTTGTAACCAAAGGAATAATTATTTGTAACACTACCAAGACTATTTTTTTTAATTAAAAAAAAAAAAAAAGTAAACATAAATTGGGTGGAGAATTTGTGAGGGATAGATTTGTTTTGTGTTTTAATGAATTGTTTTAGCTTAGAGAAGGAAAAATTATATAGAGATGAGTAGGATTGCAATGGAAAAAAGATAAAATTAAAACAAATAATTGGGGTAGTTGATAAGACATGAGATGGGGTCCAAGGGGAAGTGCTTTAGCTCCTCTTTTTCTTCCATCACCATATTGTTTTCTTCCTTTAATTGTACTATTAGCAATAAGTATATGGCCTTTAATGATAATTAACTTTTTTTTTATAATTGTATTAGCATCATCCTAGCACTCATTATCAAGAATATTAGCAAAATTAGCACTTTAATTTGACTCTTAGCTACTAAGGGTAGCTAGCTAGTGTGAACATGGTAAATTAACAACTTGTGTATGTATAGTCAAGAAGTAAAAATTACCAATTAATCCTAGAATTTTGTCTAGTAAAAAGAGGAGTTGAGTAATTACTACCATTGTTTAATTAATGAGCAACTTTCACATATAGCAAACACAAAATTCATATTTGTATGCTATAGCAAAGTTTGCATATTGCGTTCTATAGCAAACATATATATGTATAATTCGCTATACATATACAAAAAAAAAACAGTTGTATAATTCGCTGTACATATACAAAGAAGGCAGTTGTATAATTCGCTATACATATACAAAAGAAAGCAGTTGTATACAAAAGATCAATTGTATAATCTGTGTATTTATAAAACGAGAAAGAGAGAAAGGCAAAAGAAAACTGGGCAGGAAAATATTTGTATTGTATAATTATAAGTGTATAGGACGAAGATATATATGTATTTGCATGTGTATATACAATTTTCTCTCGCTTTATACAAACAGAAGCGCAATTTATACATTTCGTTTCTATTTGTATAAGCGAGAGAGGCGAGGGTGGCAAGCGAGATTTGGGAGAGTAGCTAGCGAGATCTGGGAGAGGGGAGAGAGGGGAACGGAAATATATGTATATATACAATTTCCTCTCGCTTTTACAAACACAAACACATTTTATACATTTGTGTTAGTATAAAAGCGAGAGAGGCAAGAGAGTCTGCCACCAAACAAGAGTGGCGAGCGAGATTCCACCGGGAAAAGTGGCGAAAATAGCAATAGTTTGCTATAGGGTACAATTAAATCAAAGTATATTTATAGCATTTAATTTGAATTAATAGTTTGCTATTATATACAATTTTCCCTTAATTAATTAGGTGGTGAAGAAACTTGTATTTCTCCTAACTATATAGAATTTTATATCATAAACACATACTTATAATTCATTTTAATGATAATATGCTTACTTTGTAAGAAATTAAATCACAGTCATAATAGAGATTAATTAAGACACCATTATACATGTACAAAATCATAATATTTTGAGTACTTAGGATTAATGAAGGGTACCGTTCAACTCTATTAATACAATATAAGCAATTGACGGTTAATTAAGTGTGATGCACCTGGCGGAGCCATAATTAAGAGTTTGAAGGCAATATTAGTGTGAAAAGCATTTTTACCGCTCTTTCTTACCACTTGAGCTTTGAATCAATTTTGTTAAAGGGTTCACAAGTTAATAGACATATATATATTTATTTAATTTTCTACATGGTCTATGAAAAGGCTAGTGAATTTGTCCGAACGCACAAACCCCCATCTAGCTTCGCCTCTGCTAAATGTTATCACGTATTCAAGAACAAAATACTCTATGGTTTAATCTAGCTAAAAAATACTTAATTTTTATGATATGATAATATATTACTGTGTAATCTATCGTATTTTGCTAGTGCACCCGGGGGAACAATGGGAATGAAGAAGGAAAAAAAAGGTCAAAATTATATCCTCCACACCATTTTATGGGAGACATGCATTTGATTTGATTTAATTTAACACAAAGTTTTCTTTAAAAAAGGTTTTTGAAATATATGGTAAAAACATATGTCACAAAATTGTGTCATCAAAGTAATATGAAAAATAAAAAACCTTAAAAGTTAAATTATTTTAAATATAATTTTTTTTTATATATATATATTTTAACTTGCTTGCTAACTTTGTGGATCGAAGCATTGTAAAATAACCATTTTCTTCTCGGTAATAAATCTTCCTTCTAAGGTTATATATACGTCGTTAAAGAATAATGTACATAGTTGGCAAGCCTAACATTAAAATTTGAGTGAAGAATTAAGGAAAACTTTATTTTTGATCATATCAGACTCTTCTTAGCTTTTTATATAACTAAAAGTTCTTTATTTTAGAACTTCCTTTTGTAAGCTTAATTTCTCATCCATAATATTTGTAATACATAGGTCACACAAAACCTCACTTTATTCTCCTTTAACCTATTTGTGAAATCTAACAACTTTAATTAATTAAAAATAATACAAAGTGCAAAGTATATTTATACTCTTTTCATCTCAATCTATATGACTTTTTTTTTAATTCGGAGATTCCAACATATTTGTCATCATTTCAATAATAATACTGCCTTATATAGCTTCATATTATTATTTTTCTTTAAAAAATAATCTAATTCATTTAATGCATATTATATTTTAAGATGCAGGATAGAGTAATATTTTATTATCAAACAAATAATTTGAAGTGCTAGGAGTAACATGTAGTTATAGCTAAGAAGAATATACTTAATTAAGTCCAATATATCCTATCTAGAAGGCAATACATAAGGCAAAAACCCTAGTAGCTAGGTAACATTAACACATATTTGTTTTTTTAAAAAAAGCAAATACATTCAACATTTGGTTTTTAATTTAACCTTCACTAATCAGATGAAAGTTCAGATAATGAACCAACTGATCGAGTTATGTAATAAATTTATATTTTTATCTATCAAACAAATTTGAAGTGCTAGGGCCTAGGAGTAACATGTAGTTATTTTTATATGAATAAACTTGATTATAAGTCCAATATTTGACTTGATTTTATCTAGAAGGCAATATATATATAAGGCAAAAACCCTAGTAGCTAGGTAATAACATATATAAATGGAACTACTATATGAAAAGACTTTCCCACTAGACAGATGAAAATCTGTTGGACCATGAAGATCATTATTTTCTAATATGTTAGAAAAAGGCAACCATGAAAGTTGTATTTGATTTGAAAAAATATATAGTGATGGCTTGGCTGCTTCAAATATTTTAATATTTAATAATTTAATAAACAATGGGCTCCTTCTAGCTAATATCTTTTTGATTGGCTCCTATGGATTTGCCTTCCAATATGGGTAATGGGAGAAAAAAAAAAGTAAAGTATTATGAAGTGGAAATATAATTACTATTTGATTATGGAAAAAATTTACATACACTCAATATTTATACTAAACTAAAAAAACTAATGAAGATGCGAGATATGTGTTCACGTGAATCCAATAATTTTTATTCGTATTCCATCTTTAGTATATATTAGTTTGAGATCGTTGTAAGAAATCAATCAAATCTAAGCAAGACATTCTACGCACACAATAATAACTTTTATTCTTAACCATGCATGCATGATTAAGTGATATGTATTCTCACTATAATTTTTAGTTATTAAAATTAAATTGTTTGGTATAATATAAACCCCGAACACAAATTAGTATTATATCATTTTACTATTGTTATAATCAGTATCAACTGATCACCATATATTATCTGGGATTTTATCTTGTTGACTCTCAAGATTTTGCTTACATGAAAAAAAATATGCTTAATCAATTAACTACTAATTAATTAACTTTCCATATAGTTGCTTGTTACAGCTGTGACACTAATAATATTTCCTAACAACACAAATATATAATTAATAGCAAAGACAATAGTAGCGTCACTAATTAATTAACATCATAACACTGTTGATAATGGTTTAATCATATTATTATCCAAGTGTACTCTACTGTCTTAGTGATGTTTTTGTTTTTGCTCCTTGGCTTCCCTTTCCATTTCTTTAATTTATCTCCATATTTTTGTTTGAGATAAAAAAAATCGGATTTAAAGATTTAGGTGAATTTATTAAAAAGTGATAGGTGGTAAGAAGAATAGGTTATAAGTAAAATATTTTTTTCTTTATTTTACTTTTTTCCCATTCATTTTAGGTATCAGTTATTCAAGATTCATTATCTCGATTAATTCAGAATCGCATAAAATAAATTCATTAAAGCAATTAAATTGCACTCCCTATGATCAATCGAATGATCTCAACTATTTCATCACATTTGATCTTAATGGTATTTTGCTTCCTTGAGATTCTTTTGTAACTTGTACAAAAGTCTAAAATATATATACGTTTTTAAAAAAAAAATTAATATTGTCCTCGTGTCATGTTTCCTTATTTCAAGCTAACTTTGTCAACATGAGTGCTAATTTAGTTCATGTAGTTATGATATACCTATCAACTAATATCATATCATTTTACTTAAAATGACTCCAATTTTCTCATGGAGTTAAACAAGCCAACTAATGGAGTGTGGTTTGAATTAGTAATCATTAATATATGAGTTTAAATTATACGCGCCTTCTTGATTAAAAACTCTTTTTATTATCAAGTTACTTTTATCGATCTTTTTAATTTTTATATTCGTATTTCAACAAGATTTACTTATAAATATATATTTTTTGCTTAACTTAAGAATGTAGGGAAAATAAAAATTACAGTGATAATTATGTAATATATTATTTACCTTTTTTTGCACTAGATTATTCGTGTAATCTTTGAACTTATCCTAATCAAGCTTTCAGTTGGAAATTAATTCCTAATTATAAACAGCAAGATTTATTCCACTAAACGCATTTGGACCATGGGGGAATAAATAATTAGCTTAATATATAAAGCTTATGCTTAATTTTCCAACTACCAGCTAATCAATTAATTTATAATATTCAATTCTCTTATTGGTTGAAAAAAACATTGTAAGAGAATTCAAACATACAATAGTGGTAGTAAATATACACCATGTTCTTTTTTTTTCTCATTCCTATATATGATGTGTGTATATGAGAATTCCGATGCACTGATTTATATGAGTTGGTTTCACTTGACACAAAATTTAATAAAGAAAAAAAGATTTTTGAAATTTCTGGTCTAAAATAAGTTATAAATATTTGTGTGGCTGGAAATCATTCCATCAAGGATAAAATGAATATTTTGAAGTTAAATAGTTATCAAATATAAAAATGTATCATTTTATTTGGGACCGACTAAAAAGGAAAATAAGTTATATAAGTGAGACAGAGGAAATAGTATTTATGTAGTGTTCACGGATCATTGGGACATCTTATTGAACTTTAAATTCAAGTGTGTTCGAACTATAGAATGAAACATCGCGGTGTATCAATATTCCCGAGTGTTGAACTTGAGCTTTGTTCTACTATGTTCTTTTTTAGTTTTATTTTAGGATAAATGGGGTTGTTTAAAATTATTCTACAGTTTATATCAAAGTTATTATCCTTTTATCTCTCGTACTAGACGAATCTTACGTACGGTTCAATAATACTACTCTACCCTACACTAGTTAAGACCATGGCTCACAATTAAATCACATCAATATTCATGCTACTTATCTTCTTTTTCATTCTCATTTTTCCTTTTATATGGGTCCACCATCTCAAATGTTTTTACTAAAATTAGTGCAAAAACGTGCCTAGATTCCTAATGTCTGATAAAAATTTCTTCTCAAACGACACAACTTGTGGAGCATATGAATCTCATCTTAGTCTCTTTTCGGTTCTAGTATACAGTAAAACCTCTATAAATTAACATAGGTGGGACTAAGAAATTTTATTATTTTATAGAGATATTATTTAATCGACAAATTAATATTTATTAATTTAAAGAATGGTTTGAGATTTAATGAAGGTTAATTTTGATTATATCAAAATCATTGTATCTTACTAATTTATGTATCATATTTATTGAGTTCACATAAAAAAATATTATACATAAAGTATAACGAATACATCAAAATCATTGTATCTTACTAATTTATGTATCATATTTATTGAATTGTCACTATCGTGCAAACAAAAGAGCATGGATGACAAGTGTGTTTTTTGATAAATATATTCATTGGTTTGACCACAAAATGCATGTTAGGCGAGTTTTGCTTATGGTAGATAATTGTCCAGCCCATAATATAAATATTAAAGGACTACAAAATGTTGAATTGTTTTTCTTGCCACCCAACATGACATCCAAAGTTCAACCTTGTGATGCTATAATAAGAGCTTTCAAGATGTATTATCGTAACCGATTTTATCGTAGGATATTAGAAGTCTATGAAGTGGGACAAACTGATCAGCAAAGAATAATGTTTTGGATGTTATCAATTTTGCAATCCCTACTTGGACAACAAATGATCAGCAAGAGGCAATAGCAAATTGTCTTCGACACTGTGAAATTCGTTCGGAGGATGCAATCTCAGAGAATTTGAATGAACCCACTTGTGAAAACGTCATTCATGAACTTGAGGCCATGATTAATGATCTCGGTTACCACAATAAAATGGATGTCAATAACCTGTCGAATTATCCGGGTGAAAATGATACATGTTCAGAGGTCCAGAGCTTAGAAGAAATTGTGGATACCATCGGAAAAAGTAATGTTGATGTTGAAGTTGAAGATGATACTATACCTTTGGAACCAGTTACGCGTAAGGAAGCACTTATCGCATCTAGAACTCTTCATAATTTTATGGTGCAGTTCGAAAAGACAACACCGGAGCTCTTGGATGCAATAAGAAAAGTTAGAGATGAGCTTCAACTAGATTTACATTTTAAGAAAAAACAAAACACAATAGAATCATATTTCACTAAATTGTCTTAGATATATTTGTACTTTTAAAGAATTATTAATTTATGATATTAATGGGACCATTTATTTATATAGGGGTCTTCTGGAAATATTAGTATCTTATTATCTTATCGAAATTGGTGATTTTTTTCATTGACCCAAGTCGGGACCGGAGGAAAATATTACTTTAAAGAGACTATTAATTTATAGTGGTTTTACTGTATGTGGTCATGTCGAAATAATTTTTTCATATATTTATAGAATTGGCGTAAATATCATATACGAATAACGGGAGTTTTTAACAATTGCGTCGTTGTTCTTCACATTAACAATACCGTAAAGAAGGAACAAGAAAATAGTAATGATCAGGAGATTACTGAGATTCGATTTAATATTAAAGTTTAAATTGTGAAATATTAGCCATTTAGTTATATTCAAAAAATATATAATTAAATTTGAAAAAGAAAATATATATATTATTTTTAGTTACACAGCCCAAGCCTTTTTACCATCTCGATTAATTGAGTGTTTCATTGTGGGCTTCAACTCCCTCTGTTTAACCTTCCATTTGTTGGGCCTATGGCCCAAGCCCAACCAAGTTTTAAGGAGAATGAAGTCCAAGAACAGAATCTTTACGCAAACTGATCAGATTCCTTTAATTTTTTCTAATCGATATACATAATTTATACACAATCATATGTATATTATATATTGGTCGACTATTTTTAATTTAAGAGATTGGATTGACAATTATTTGGATTAATTCTTCTTTTTATTTAAGAATTTGCATTGAATAAACAACAAAGTATCATGCCTTTCTTTTTTTTTTTTTTTAAAAACATGTTAATTTGAATATATCTATTTGGCATAGCATCTCAAATAGTAGAAAACATAATAAAATACACCCTTCACATTTGTCATAGCTAGTAGAAAACATAATTAAATGCATCCTTTAACAGAAAACAAAAAACTAGAAATCATAATAATAAAATACACCCTTCAACCAAAAAAAAGGAAAATAATAGCTGTGGACCCACTCATTTTCTCCACTTATTTTTACTGGAAATGAAATCCTTATCTTATAAAGTTACGTTTATAATATATATTTTAAAAAAAAAGTTTCTCAAAGCATTTGGTAAGTTACCTTCCAACGGAATTCATCTGCTTCTTCATCTCTAACAAAAGTGTAAGCCTTTAAATTTCCATCAATTTCAAGTCTAAGATATGTTAATGTTGTGTTATATTTAGTAAATGCCATCACATGTGAACTTCTCTTTGTTGATTTTGCCAATCTATAATCCAATTTCAATCTTTGATTTCCACTATTCAATTTTACTGATTCCAACGTACTGTTTCCAAAATCGAACCAAGCTAATTCCACGCCTAACTTAGTCCTATTGTAGATAGCGAACAATTTTGGCTGCACCACCAAGCTATAAGGCCCGTTTACGTTGTTTTTCACCGAGGCCCGGCTCACGAGCTTATTCGGGCCGGACAATCGGAGAGTTTGGCCCACTAGTAATGTGTCAATGGGATAGTTGAAACTCTGCCAGACGAATTTACCCTTGGAGTCATGTAGCACCATGTTACCGTTAGGTAACAACTTGAACCCTGTCACCCCCTTATTGGCCGTGTTGGTCTGCCAAGCAATTCGACCGTCAGCATCCGCCAATACGAGATTTCCGTTAGTTCCAAACGTGAATGTCGCATTTTCTTTAACGGGGTTTCCCCTATTTGCTTCCCACACCCAACGCATGAGTGATTCAGAACGGACAGTGCCCATTCGCAACGCTAATGTCCATGCATTAGGAGTTGTATTGTAGAAACAGAGCTGAAATGGGTTATTGAAAATACTAATAACACGATAGTCTGCTCTGTATTCTACAACATAAGGTCCTAATTCGCCTTCATTGACGAATTTGAAGGTGTTTTCAAGTGGAACTTGGGCAATGCAAGAAAATATTTGGGAGAAAAGAAATAGAGAGGCAAGAAGTGTAGTAGTCCATGAAGGAGACATGTTTAGTTTATTGTTTTAGCTTGTTTGTTATGATACATTTGCTTCTTGAGATTGGTATTTATAGATACATGAGGAAGGATAATTAATTAGTTTTATATGTATTATATTGTTTGATTCATAATATTTGCATGACTGGATATTGATAAACTATTTGGATATAATAATACACTAATAGTATGGGTCAAAATCTCAAAGGTAGACAAATTCAAAACCGGTCAATGTTGATGTGCTGTCCGTACATTGTGTATTGGAGGAGCGTAGTTATTAGCATAATATAAAAATAATTGCATTTGAAATATGAAGCTATTATATTATAGAGAGAAACAATGACCCTTAGGAGAAATTAGTTATGCATACATTATATAATAATAATAATAATAATATAATTAGTAGAAAACTTTAATTATCATTATCTCATAGAGGTAGAAAGATTGTTTTCGAAATTGCATAATTTATACTTGCTAGTAAATTATGGTTAAGTGGGAGTATGTATTTTACTTTTAATTTTTAGTTACTAAAGTTGAATTATTAGATTTGATATAAATATTGATGTGAATAAGTAATTAAAATTGAGGCAAACATTTATACAGACTTAATATTTACAGGAAACTAATAACGTTAAACACTTGCCGATCATACTTGCAATTATCACTTAATTAAGATTACGTGTTGTGTATTTTCACATTAATTTTAAACGGCTAAAATTAAACTAATACTTAATTTTTTACCAAAATTATACTATCTTATGATTAAACCAAACGGCCTTTTGATCTGCAAGAATTGCGGTGGATGATTGAGAATTCTTCATCTTTAAGCATATGTCTAAGATTTAAGCTTTTGGAATGAAAAAAATTGTATTAAAAGTGACACTTTCATACATGAACTTTGTTATACGAATCTAAATTCAGTTAAATTCAAATATAAATATCGAACACTAAATAAAAAAGATAGAAGACTATTTGAAATTGTTGAGGCGGCTGGATAAGATAATTAAAGTTGCATAATAATACCCCCACAGAAATCAATCATTTTGTCAAAAACTGGAAATCTAATTTACTTTAAAATTATAACTTTGTTTTATTGCAAAGTGATAATCGCCAAACACGAACACGACTATATAACATCAAAGGCAAATTCTGGCTTAAATGCTACAAAAACAAGTTACATTATCTGTACCAATACTACTTTTTAAGGTTCATTTTAATAACGTTAAGATTTTATATAATCTACTTATATCAAAAAACAAGAATATCTAGAAACTACTCTCTCCGTTTCAATTCGTTAGTCTTGTTTTGACTTGACATGAAATTTAAGAAAGTAAAGAACAATTTGAATCTTATACTAAAAATATGTTAAATGTACTAAAATTTAATTTAATTTTATGGTCTTTAAAATATGTAACGTGAAAAGTTGAAATTAAAAGACTTGTCAAAAAATAGATATTCTTTTAAATGTATTAAAAATAAAAGTAAAAAAAATAAATGGAAACAACAAGTATAAATTTTTCCATTATATTTATTTGACTCTTGTAGAAGTAAAATGTTTATGGATCCAGCTCACCCTTGAACTTGTCCAGTAGAGACAACACGCACCAGGCCATGTCACATGGGCTATAATAATTTTCTTAATTTTCTGATGCTTTATAGTTGCTGATTCGATCCATTTTAATTATCGTGCTCGTCAGAAAATAGTCAATTCAAAATAATTAGTGTAACTTTTAAAAGTTAAAATATAATAAAAATTATTTATTTCTGCCTTTATCTTATTCAATATATATAAAGATTCAAATAAGTTTTTTTTATCACAATTTTTCATATAATTTTTAAATATTTTAAATTATTAATTATTGTGACTTATAAAATTTCTTACATAATTTTCAATTTAAAGATTTCATATCCAAAAGTTAAATTATTTGACTCTCGAAATACTGACCGTATCCCATTAATTGAGACAAAAAAAAGTACCCTAACTTTTAATCTTGAATATTTGGCTAAATAAGACAATATTGGAGTCAAAATTTTTTAAATCATCCGTTTCACAAGATTATTTCCTATAATTTTTATATTGACCTCAAAGGGCCCAGAACTCATAAAGATATGAGCAAATTACAGAAATCACATACTTTTAAGGTAAAATTACAATCTATCCCTTAAAAATTTATAATTATAGAAATCCCTCAATGGATACAATAATATACCGATGATACATTAATCTGATGCGCGAGATACATTAATCGTTAAGTAAGATACATTACATTTTATATATGATACACTAATCTGATGTACATTTTATACATGATACACTAATCTGATGCGCGAGATACAATAATATAAGTGCTGATACATTAATCTGATGCGCGAGATACACTAATCTGATGCGAGAAAATGAGGGATTTTAGAAATTTGTAGAACTTATAAGGAATAATGGTAATAAATAAACTAAAAGGTGGGATTTCTGTAATTTTTTCTAAAGATATTAAAGTAATGACAAATATTTAGTGTCTTATGGCAAGATCTAAAGTACGTACATAGATTTTCTTGTTTCCTATCCTAGAAACTTGAATTTATTTAGGAATAAGCATATGGTATTACGTGTTGTGTATTTTCACATTAATTTTAAACGGCTAAAATTAAATTAATACTTAATTTTTTACCAAAATTATACTATCTTATGCTTAAACCAAACGGCCTTTTGATCTGCAAGAATTGCGGTGGATGACTGAGAATTCTTCATCTTTAAGCATATGTCTAAGATTTAAGCTTTTGGAATGAAAAAAATTGTATTAAAAGTGACACTTTCATATATGAACTTTGTTATACGAATCTAAATTCAGTTAAATTCAAATATAAATATCGAACACTAAATAAAAAAGATCGAGACTATTTGAAATTGTTGAGGCGGCTGGATAAGATAATTAAAGTTGCATAATCATACCCCCGCAGAAATCAATCATTTTGTCAAAAACAGGAAATTTAATGTACTTTAAAATTATAACTTTGTTTTATTGCAAAGTGATAATCGCCAAACACGAACACGACTATATAACATCAAAGGCAAATTCTGGCTTAAATGCTACAAAAACAAGTTACATTATCTGTACCAATACTACTTTTTAAGGTTCATTTTACTAAAGTTTAGATTTTATATAATCTACTTATATCAAAAAACAAGAATATCTAGAAACTACTCTCTCCGTTTCAATTCGTTAGTCTTGTTTTGACTTGACATGAAATTTAAGAAAGTAAAGAACAATTTGAATCTTGTGATCTTTTTCTAAAAATATGTTAAGTGCACTAAAATTTCATTTAATCTTATGGTTTCTGAAACATGCAACGTGAAAAGCTGAAATTAAAAAAATTTATCAAAAAATAGACATTGTTTAAAATGTATTAAAAATAAAAATAGAACAAATAAATCGAAACAAAAAGTATATATATAGTCACTATTACTTCCAAATAAATTTCTCCATTATAATGACAAATGATATTTATTTGACTCTTGTAGAAGTAAAATGTTTATGGATCCAGCTCATCCTTGAACTTGTCCAGTAGAGACAACACGCACCAGGCCATGGCACATGGGTGATAGGGCTATAATAATTTTCTGATGCTTTATAGTGGCTGCGCAATTTGATCCATTTTAATTATCGTGCTTACTAGAAAATAGGTAATTCAAAATAGTTAGTGTAACTTTTAAAAGTTAAAATATACTCCTATAAACTAATAAAAAATTATTTATTTCTGCCTTTATCTAATTCAATAAATATAAAGATTCAAATAAGTTTTTTATATTACAATTTTTCATATATTTTTAAAATATTTTAAATTATCAATTACTATGATTTATAAAATTTCTTACGTAATTTCCAATTTAAAGATTTCATATCCAAAAAGTAAACTATTCGGACTCTCAAAATTCTGACTGTATCCATTAATTGAGACAAAAAAAGTACTCTAATTTTTAATCTTGAATATGTGGCTAAATAAGACAATATTGGAGTCAAAAAATTTAAAATCATCCGTTTTCACAAGATTATTTCCTATAATTTTCTGAGTTAAATTGACCTCAAAGGCCCCATAACTCATAAAGATATTAAAGTAATGACAAATGTTTAGGGGCCGTTTGGTTACTGGTTAGAGTTATGCAGGTATTAGTTATACAGGGTTTAGTTATGCAGGTATTAGTTATGCAGGGTTTAGTTATGCAGGTATTAGTTATGCATGTATTAGTTATGCAGGGTTTAGTTATGCTGGGTTTAGTTATGCAGGTATTAGTTATATATGGTTTAGTTATGTTGGGTTTAATTATGCGGGTATTAGCTATGCGGATATTAGTTATGTAGGTATTATTTAATTATGTAGAGATTACAATACATGAA
>JAJOOF010007424.1:0-16477 GCA_029582545.1 Solanum lignicaule | reverse complement strand
GATAAATATATTGGATATTAGTAGTGATTTATAGTATAGTAATTAATAATATATAATATGTAGTATATTTAAGTGGAAGATGGTGGGGCCCACTTTTGGTAGTAAAATCCTAGACTCTTCTAATATAGTATAAAATATAATAAATAATATGTGAATATACAAAAATAATATGTAATTGTCAGCTATTATTTTAATATGAGGCATCTGAGTAGGAAGGCGCAAATTTGGAAGTGGAATGATTCCCCTGAATATTCATTAGTATTTGGTTTCTAAGTATTTTATGAATTATTTACGTGGTATAAACTGACTATACATGAAGTATAGACTATTCAATTTCGATCAATTTAAAATCACCTTTAAACAATTTCAAATTTTAGATATGAAATTCTCTGAATATTTTGAATCTTTTATATATAATTTACTCGAAACGATTCACGTTCACGGACATTAACGGACAATCCCCGCCGTTTACTCCCTTTCCATGGCCTTGATCTCCTTCACCATATTTGTCGAAATTCTCCTCTCTGCATCTGCAGATAAAACGACACCGTTCCAAATAGTGGAGTTTTGGTTGAGTCATGGGTGGGTGATTTAATGGGTAGAATTGGGTTTGAGCTAAATTAATTTGGTTTTGATGAATTATTTTTCTAGTGAATCAAAATGTGACACGTATTAAATGACAGAACTAATTAATTCAATTAATGGGCCGTTTGTGAATAAGGATAACAAAGGTTAACCCTGGCATTTTATGGTCAATAGGTTAACGAAGGGTATCTTTGTACCAATTTCAATAGGTTAAGGGTATTTTAGACCCTAGGAGCTCTCAATTTTTTGTTTTTTTGGTGACTCAACTCATAATCTTCGAGTTGGAAATGAGGAGTGCTTACCATCCGAGCAACATCCTCTTGTCCAATTACTACCTAATTACACAAACGTTCCTACTGTGTTTATTAATTCTTTCTATTGTTTGATCACAATTACATATTGTCTTAACAATTAATAATTTCATACTAAATTTCAAGTAAAATACAATTAAATACATGTATTTTTACTATCCGATATATACAAATACATAAAGAGAAAGAGACGAGCGAGAAATATAGGTAATGAAGATACAAAAATGAAACCGAATCTTGAAGAGGATTTGTGCATCCCATTTCTAGATCCACTGAAAACCCCATACGGTGTTGCTCTTTGGGTAAAAAAATGCTATAGTTCTAAAAAAAATTGTCATGCTAAATGTCACAAATGACAAATTTTATGAACAATTCTCAAATAATATTTCCAAGTTTCATGTTGCTAGTTATGCTAATGTATACTCTAAAAATAAAATAACTTGATTATCATTTATAAAGTTCAATTTTAACTTTCAAATATTGATAATTATTTTAATTCATATATTGAGTTTAAAATATTTGAGTTGAGTGGAGGGAAAGAGGAAGACTTTTCATCATTTACGAGGTATTGAATGGAGGGAAACAAATCACATTTCTTGATTCTTTTCGAAAAAATAGCAAACAAAATTTCCTTCAAGATCTTTCTTTTGAAAAAATCCAAACCCCTTATCTTGTCCGATTAAAGTCAAACAGTGACAAATAAAAATGAATGAATTAATTTCATAATGAACTTCATACTATAATAAATAGGGGTGTAGGATGCTAATTTATTAAACTTCATAGAGTATTATAATTGACATTTTTTTATATGACAATACTGACAAATAAAAAATGAAAACTTATTTTAAGAATAAATAACAAGTAAAAATGAACGAAAAAAGTACGTGATAAAGCTAAATATGAATTTTTTTGAATATTTAAAATTTGTAATATTAAATTTGGATCCACTCATTCAATGAAAATTCATAATTTAAGAACTACCTAAGATCTTCAACTAAATGTAAAACAAGATAATTCTATATTTTATTTTAAAAATATTATATCGAATTGCAAACAAAATTTCCTTCAAGATCTTTCTTTTGAAAAATCCAACCCCCTTATCTCCTCCTTTTACTAAAATGACCAAAGAATTCTTTTTTTTAAAATACCTTTATGGACCAATGATCAAAGAATTCATCATTTTTTGTTTTGTTTTGTCTTCTTCTCTATTGTGTTCACGTGACCTTCCTCTTTTCTTTCTACCTCGAGACCCCCCACACTCCCAAACTCTCACTTCTCTACTACCCAACATCCTAGGCAGTTGTGATAATAGTTTAAAGAATCTCAACCCCAAATCAAGATTCAAAGATTTCTCTTTTTTTTCTCCATAAAGATTCAATCTTTTTCTTTCTTTGTTGGATTCTGCTTTTGAATGGCTTCAGTAACTAGTAGGAGTTCATCATAATCATGTCATTTTGGTTTAACCCCAAATCAAGATTTCCATTTTCTTCCCAAAGATCCAATCTTTCTTCCTTTTTTGTTGGATTTTGCTGTTGAATGACTTCAGTAACTAGTAGGAGTTCAGCATAATCATGTCATTTTAAGCATTTTTGCTTTAACCCCAAATCAAGATTTCCCTTTTTAACCCCCAAAGATTCAATCTTTCTTCCTCTTTGTTGGATTGTGCTTTTGAATGACTTCAGTAACTAGTAGTAGTTCAGCATAATCATGTCATTTTTAGCATTTTTGCTTTAACCCCAAATCAAGATTTCCCTTTAACTCCCCAAAGCTTCAATCTTTCTTCTTTTATGTTGGATTTTGCTGTTGAATGACTTCAGTAACTAGTTGGAGTTCAGCATAATCATGTCATTGTTACCATTTTTTTCAATCCTTCTGTTCTTGGTTTTCATTCTTGAAGCAGCAGCAGCAGTTCATAGCTGTTTAAAATCTGAAATCTCATGTCCACCTTTTGCTTCTTTTCCCCCTTTTCCTTTTTCTTCATCTCCTGGTTGTGGTCATCCTTCTTTTCAAATCCAATGTTCACCTTCACATGCTGTTATTTCAATCAATAACTTGTCTTTCTCTTTGCTTCATTATGAGTCTACTTCTTCAACTCTTCTTCTTTCTCCAGCTTCACTTTCACAAAATGAAATCAGCTCAGTATCTACTGATTTCAAGAACTGTTCTTTGCACCATAGATCCATTTCCCTTTCTGGTTCACCATTTAAGGTCTCTGACTCATCTTGTTCTAGGCTTTCTGCTCTTAGGCCTTGTCCACCCACAAATCTCCCTAATTGTAGTCACTGTCCATGGCAATGTAAACTTATCAAGAACCCACTTCAGCTTCTGCATGAATGTGGATTGAGACACCATTTTGAGTCTGATGAAAGATGCCAAAGTGACATTCTTGGGTTTCTTGATGAATTCTTGAAAATGGGGATTGAGGTTGAGTGGGATGAAGAACAAGATTCATATTTTTCAAGCTGTAGGACTTGCAGAGCTAGTAGTGGTGTTTGTGGATTCAATTCTTCACACCCCAAGAAACCATTTTTATGTTTTCCATCATCACAAGTTAGGTACTCACCTCCTTTGATTGGACAAAAAAGTGCGAATCGTGTAGTTATGTTGTCAATGGTCTTTCTACTTGTGTGTTTTCTGGTTGTTTTCTCTATTGGATCTTTAATTTTTCGTTCAAGAGGTAAAGGGGCTGGTTCAGAAGAAGATCCCACTATCATTTACCTTCGTAGGCATCGATTAGCTAGTTTACTTCCACCAGTTTTCCCTTATGAGGAACTTGAAAGCTCCACAAATCACTTTGATCACAAGAGGAAACTTGGGGATGGAGGATTTGGTTCTGTGTACTTAGGGAATCTTGATGATGGTAGGCTTGTTGCAGTAAAGCATTTGCATAAGCATTCTCCCACTGGTACCAAAGCTTTTTCAACAAAGTCATTTTGCAATGAAATCTTGATTTTGTCATCAATCAATCACCCAAATCTAGTCAAACTTCATGGCTATTGTAGTGATCCAAGAGGGCTTCTTTTGGTTTATGACTATGTACCAAATGGTACTCTTGCTGACCATCTTCATGGTAACAAGAATTTGTACAAAAAAGGTTCTTTAACATGGACTTTAAGAGTTGATATAGCACTACAAATTGCAATGGCAATTGAGTACTTGCATTTCTCTGTTGTTCCACCTATAGTTCATAGAGATATTACATCAACCAACATTTTTGTAGAAAAAGATATGAGGGTAAAAGTTGGTGACTTTGGGCTTTCAAGACTCTTGGTATGCACAGATACATCAGTGGCATCTGGTGATTCAACTGGTGAAGTTTGGACAGGTCCACAAGGAACTCCTGGTTATTTAGATCCTGATTATCACAAGTCGTTTAGATTGAATGAAAAAAGTGATATATATAGCTTTGGTGTTGTGTTGTTGGAACTAATAACAGGGATGAAAGCTGTAGACCAAAAGAGGGAGAAGAGGGAAATGGCATTGGCTGATATGGTAGTTTCAAGAATTCAAATGGGGTTGTTGCAGCAAGTTGTGGACCCTTTTTTGGTGGTGGATGGTGAAGCAATGGAAGGCGTCGGCGCAGTGGCTGAGCTCGCGTTCCGTTGTGTAGCGGCCGATAAGGATGATCGGCCTGATTCAAGAGATGTGGTGGCAGAATTGAGAAGGATAAGGGGCAGGACAAGAGGAGTTGGAAGTGGTGGTATTTTGAGGACTTCAAATTCTAGTAACATGGTGGTTCCTGATGGGATTGGTCTAATTGACTAATTAATCGATTATTTGGTAGACAAAGTTAATCGATATCTATACTGATTAGAAATAGTCAGGTATTAGATAGAACGATCACATTGTGTGTGTTGATGAGAGGTAGCTGATATAGTATGGTTCTGAGGTACCAACATCTCATTGAATAATCATCTGTTAAAGTGTAAATGTGTATTGTACATGTGTGTGGGATGGGTGGGGTGGGGGGGACTTTGGACTGAAAAGGTGTCAGTTGAAGTATTTGTTTGATTGTGGTAAATTGGAATGTTAATATATCCCACTTTTTTTACTGCTTGTGAATTTACTTTTTGTTTCTTGACTTGGCTATGATAATAATTGCAGATGTTAATACTCAAAACTCAATGCTTAAACAAGAACTTGTAATTTTGATTATTGTTTTAAGACACTAAATATTGTGCATTCATCAGATGCTATATTTACTCTAGTTGTGAGAGAAAATGAAAAAAAAAAGGTTCCTTATATTTGATGGTAGGTTCGAAATAGTCCCTCAAGTATACACTAAACAGGTTAAGTCGAATATTTTTTAATTAGATTTGAAGGGAACTATGAAAAATTAAGAGGGTGTTTGGATTGACTTATAAGTTAGTCAAATCTACTTTTAAGTCAGTTTTTTACTTTTGGAAATGTTTGATAAATATAAAAAACAACTTAAAATAAGTTAGAAAGCATTTTGCAAGGTCAAAATTAACTTAAAATAAGTTTAAATGACTTTAAATAAGTCAAAAATTAAAAATGCGTCTCCCCCTATTTTTTATTTTTTAACTTGAAAATTATTTCAATTTGACTTTTTATTTTTGACTTAAAAACTGTTTTTTTAAATCAATTCAAATGGGCTCTAGGAATGCATGTGCTTTACTAGTCAAAACAAACTAGTCACTACCATTATTGACTATTTTCATGTCATTTTCAACAAAAAATTGGAGCTATGTAGGTTTTGAATTTCTATTTGGGAAACATCCACATGGATCAATTTGACTTTTTAGCAAGTAATTTTGGCAAAAGGGACAAGGAATAATGTAAGGTCACCTTGTGAGTTAGATAGTACAAACATTATTGGCCAACATGATGGCACATCTACTAGTCAATTAAGTTAGGTCCCCTCAAAATCACAACTGCTATACCATGTGCCATTTCATTGCCAAATCAAAATATTACTCATTTATTCAAGATTTTGTAGTTTCTTCTCTATCTATCTATGCTGGTGAAAGATAACATGTCCACTCGGTAAAATAGTAGTTAAAGTACAACAATCAACAATCTGATCTGAACATCATCGTTATGAAAAAAAGAGATTATTTAAGATTTCCGAGTTTTCTTCTTGTTCTCGCTACAAGTGTCTCCGACCACCAACGATAGAATTGGCTTGGGGGACACTGCTTATAAAATACACAACATGGAGAAACTTTACTACACATTCTACTAGAGGAGAAAAGAGGGATACAACAAGTGAAAATCACTAACATTAAGAGGTGGATGAGAGTTTATTTTGGATAGTTATCATCCTTTTGCCAAGATTAATTGAAGTATGCACCTTCCAATGACTGAGCTTTTTTGCCTGCTTCTATAGCTTCTTGGTTTCTTGACAATGATGAATAACCTTTTTCCTGAACCAACAAGCAACAGTAATACATTATAATCTAATTCCTTGTCGCGGAGGACAAATCAAGGCTTGAAAAGTTGGTTTGTCGAGCAAGAGGAGAGAAAGATCAACAAGGATTTACCGAGAATGACTAGAAAGGTGGAAACAAGACCAAATATAATTTGATCATTGTGAACTAATTCAAAATCTTTATAGATAGAGCCAATCATTATTCTCAATTGTAGGGTGAATGGAATCCGATACATAAATCAACTAATAAAAGAACAGAAAAAGCTTCTCATTCAATATACTACAGTTTTCATTCTACATGCAACTAGAACTCTATGCCTTACAACTTGATAGCATCAAATTTGAGCCTTTAGAAACCTTATGAGAACATTAAAAATGGATCATTGAAGCATATGATATTTTATAGTTGGAATGTGCTTATACTTATAATTTGCATAAGTACATGAAAGAACACTGTTTATTGGTACATTTTTCCATTTTACCTCCATATTATTACATAAAACACTGCAAATTTACTGCAGAATTTGGAGATACAAAGTCAAGGTAAACAGTAATTCATAGTGGAATGTGCAATCCACGAGGTACGTATTTGACAGACCATTATCGATTTGATTTGTCGAAGCATGTTAGAAAAGAATAAAGGCTTAAGTGAGGCAATTGAAACACCTGGTCAAGGAGTGCTAATCCTAAGAGATGGCAGTGAAAAGGGCAGTTATTCCTGAACAATCTACTCAGCTTAGAAGCTAAAATTATAGCAGAGAGCCAAGACATACCAGGAGGCGCCACAAGAATGGGGTTCCTTCCCTCTTTTTTAGCTGCTTCTCTATTGCCTCAATAGCTGCGAGTTCCAAAACCACAGCTTAAGGATAAGTGACTAAGAACTTTTAAGAGTAGACAAAAATAAGTGTATACCAAAGAGTGAAGTTTAAGGGTAGCAGAGAGATCCTAGGATCAAATTTCCTTCCTTATAAAAGACGCCATACTTTTTCTCGCAACCTACTTTGAATACTCCTCTTTTGAGCTGACGGTCTATTAGAGACAACCTTCCTACCTCACAAAGGTAAGGGTAAGGTCTGCGTACATCCTAATCATCCCAGACCTCATTTGTGGGATTCCCAGTTGTTGTTGATGTTCTTAAAGAGGCCATACTCCATTTTATACGAATAAAAACCACCACCACCCCCGGAAACTTCTAAAAAGAATTTCTTTCAAAATAGAAGCTAAATGATCTACCTTTTGTAGCCTGACCACTGTTTAGCAACATAGTGATCCAAACTTCATTGAAAACGTCAAGCTGTTCGTCTGACGCTCCAATAATCTGCACAAAGTAGTATTTTGCTAATCATTCATGAAACATATAAAAATAATGCTAAATAAACTACAGAAGTCCCCCTTGTTGTTATGTTCAAACTACCTTGTAGTCAATGGCATCAAATGTTTGTCCGAGCAATTCCAATGCCCGTTCATTTTCACCCTTGCCATATTCGAATAACGCTTCTGCAAGCTAAAATAAAATATAAGGAAAGAATTAAAAGTTAAAAATTGAAAGAAACGGTTTTTATCTATCAAATATCAAGCGTACGATTATTAAATGAATCAATGTTTTCAAAGATGTGATAGGCACGAGAATCTTAAGCAATAGAATAATCAATACTCCCTCCGTTAAATTTTGTTTGTCTTACTTTCCTTTTTAGTCCATTTTAAAAAGAATGCCTTCCTTTTTTTGGCAACTCTTTTATTCTAACTTTCAACATGGCATGTTTATGTTTAACGAGACAAGATTAAAGGACATTTTGGTACCTTCTACGCATCTTTAGTGATCACAAAATTCAAAAGTTTTCTTTACTTTCTTAGCGTGTCAAGTTAAACCAAACAAACAAATTAAAACACAGGGAGTAAGTTTAAACAGTAATATGTTTTCATCTCCCCCAGAAACCATGATCCTCATCCAAATTCTAAAGTAACAGCACTCAGCAGAATGAATCCTTTGGATCTAAAAAAGGCCTAAGTTATAAAGACAGTAAAACGCATTAGGAAAATCTTTTAGTATTAAATAAAAAAAGAATCTTTTGCTAATGAAAGAGGAAAGGAACTGTGAAGTGTGAGTACATTTTCTCCAAGAAGTTATGCAGAATTCAGTAAATAGAAAAAAAAGAAAAAGGGACAAACCAGCACAGCTCTCTGCATATATTCTCACTTTTTCTTGGTCATGGTAGAAATTCTACAGGAAAGCACAAAATTATCAGAGTAAGTGTTTGGACACAGCCTAGTTTATGAGATTGGAAAGAGTGCTAAATCCATCCTGACCTGTATTGTAAACCCTCGAGTAACTCTTCTGCTTTAGAAACTTCACCTGTACAGGATAGGGCCCATAACACCAATACATCCAGGTGCCATTCAAGATACCAGAAAGCCTAATATAGCAGTGGCAGCACAAAGACACAGAACATTTAGTTTGTATTACATTGTATAGACAGAAGAGGAAGAGGACTGCACAGTGTAATTGCTAAATGGAAGTTCATAGTAATGCAGATCAAATTTACAGTTCCAATCCAAAGTATCATTAACATTAATCTGAAAGGAAATGATTCATGAAAAAGCAAATGACACTGAAAGAATGAAACCCGATTCATGTCATTTATCCATTTTCTCAACTGATTGAAGATATTCTTCATCAGTTTTATACTATTTAGTAAGGGGTTACGGAGGAGCTTTCTAAAAGCATGTATTGTTAAATATACTTAAATCGCCACCTTCCATTTCACAATAAGAACAAGTATATCAAATTTGTTCCATATTTTTTCATGAAGTCTTTGATGATTAGCTAAACGAACTAGCTTGTTATCCGAGTTTTCACATCTCAAAAGTAGGAAGGACCTACATATCCCAACTTAAATGAATATGCATGCAATTATCCTATAACCTAAAAAGAGAAATTAACATGCTTCTGCACCTGAACTCACTTTATCTGTCAGACGATCAGCTAGGATCTTTAAACGGTCCCCAAATATATTAATCCCACCTCGTAGATATACCCGGAGTAACAAACCAACAGCATTCAAGTACACCTGCATGCCAAGAAAAATGTAACTCTCAGCATATTGAGAGAACTAAAAAGTTCGTTGACTACAAACAACTAACTTACTTCGGCTGGACTGGCATCAATTCTTTCCAACTCTTTCCAGATGTTTTGATCATAAACATCTCTTACTTTTTCCATGGGGGAATGACCTTCCATATAACAAAGCGCAACGTGCCACCAATTGTGTGTATACCTGCAATATCCTCATGGTTAGCTTTTAAAAATACTATATTCAGAGCTGAACTAGGAGTGCTTTTATCAGATTCTGTGCATACATAAAAGATGACAAAGAACTCCAGGTTCTTGAGCACTCCTCCATAAATTGTACTGCTTCTTTAAAACGACACTCATACTGATAAACATGACAGAGCTGCAAGGAGATTGTGATAAAATAAGCAAAAAAATAGTATGCTAGAATATCAGTGAATGAATAAAATGCATTTCCTCCGGCAACAAAATGATACAAACTACACCGCCTATTCCATCACAATAAAAAATTATGTCCATGCTTATTGTTTTTCTCCTAGGATAAAACATTAGAAGGAGATTCCCTCAAATGCCCAGTAAGATTAACAGTACTATTTTGACATAAGGTTAGCTAGCTGGATTGACAACAAATGATTAGATGAGAGATAGCCTGCCATATAGGATAGGAATTTGAAAATTGGAAGAATAAATATGGGACGTTTGTTAACTATTCACAGTATTATGATGACTGGACTAGCAATAAAAAGTTTGTTATGTGCAATGGATATTTCACTAGTTGGGATAGAGGTTAATGGTTGATGGTACAATTACACGGTTTGTTCTGTGCAGAAGATTTTCACTAGCTTGGTCTGGTGTTTGCTAGCAACCTTTGTAACCACTTTCTAGTTTTTTTTAGATACTTATATGGAAATATAGGGATAAACAAGCTTTTTGACGGAGCCAATCCAACTAGTTTGGTATTGAGGCATAGAAATAGTTATAGTTGATAAATTTTGCGGAGTAAACTCAAGCATATATAATACCACAAATGTGCTTGTATCAGCTAGAAAGGAAAGAGTAACTTGCAAACAGGAGTAACTCACAGCATGGTGTGTCCAGGCATCTTCATTATCAATCTCAAAGCCTTTCTTTGCAGCTTCTTTTGCCTCCGCATATCGACCAAGCTCTAATAGGGCAAATGCGAGCATGCCATAAATGTAACTTTCGTGTTTATTTACTGGTAGGACCTGTAGGACAAAATCAAGAAACTTTACAAGGAAGAATTGCATAAAAGGAATCTGAACTCATTTTTAAAGAAATGACTACATTAGTCACTCCTATGATGGATACTAAACCTCCAGATATTATATCTGATACAAGTTATTACATATTTATTTTATTGTTTTTGTTTCTTAAGTTGTCTAGGAGAGGAAGAAGTCAAGGCAATATTTAGTAACATGGTATGAACCTGTTCAACAAGTTTCAGAGACAAATCAGGGCGACCCATGTAGAAAGAGTGCACTTGAGCTCGCTTTAGCGTAACCAGATCTCTTGGGAAATCCTTAAGCAGCTGCAAATAGGTAATGCATATATCAATCAAGAGATTATCAAAGCAAACTCATAAAGATACTAAAATGGATACACGATTACAATTGACACCACCTACTAATTGTCCTTTTCTTTTTGACAAGTCCATCTTAATACAACATCCTTATGGTTTTAAAGTAACAGATTTTTAATTATTATATGCCAAAGACCAACAAAATCAGATACTCCTTGACAGGATATTTTCTGATTCAATGAAGATTTGAATTCTAGAAAGATTGCTAAATAACAGTTACTATCTGATGAAATTGAACTGGGATTCAAATGATAATTGGAGTTGTCAAAAGAACATAACACAGAAGAATGGATAGAACTATTTACAATCATATGGTTCTGAAAAATGGAATATTAGAGAGATAAACTTGGACACACTATGATTTAATGGGCATACTAGCCAATTGAAAGTAGGTCACGGATTCCAGCCATGGGAACAGTCTCTTGCAGAAATGCACGGTAATGTTGCATACAATAGACCCTTGTGGTCTGGCCCTTCCCTAGGCCCTGCGCATAGCGGAAGCTTAGTGCTCCAGGCTGGCCTTTTACTAGCTAATTGAAACTATTACAACTGAAAAAAAGATAATCACTTCAAACAAGCAGCAATAAAAGAACTCACCTTCAAGTGTAATTCAACAGCCACATCATCATCTCTATTAGGTAAAATCAAATAACTTACTGCCTCAAAAATCACTTTCTCATACAAGCTAGCTTGTTCCTAAACAAAGAAAATTAACAACAAATAAGTAAAACAAACTCCCAAATACAAAAAGACAAACCAAAATGCACCCAAAAAAGTTGCAAAATTTGTACTAGACAAGACTTGGCAGCTTCAAGAAGTAGCATAGCACGCGAAGAATCAGCAGAGCAAAGAAAATGAGCAGCCAAAATATTAGCCAAAACACAAGTTGGGTCTTGTTTAGGAGCTTCCAATATAACTGACCTCTCTCTTCCATAGCTAAGTACCTGACCAAACCTCAAGAATCAAAGTTCACATAAACCCAAAATCAATAAAAATCTAATCTTTTTACTCAATACTGATAAAAATCTGATCTTTTTTACTCATACTGATAAAAATCAAGAAAATATGAAAAGGGTACCTGATGATAGTAAGAATTGATGGCAGATATGCAAGAATCAGAACTAGTCTTCACTTGATAACCCCATTTGTCTACTTTGAATTCTTCCATTTTCTTGAAGTTGGTGGGTTCTTCTTGTTCTTGATTTTGGTGATTTTTTTGTATATAGAAAGATAAAATAGTAAAACGTGGAGGTTTTGCTTTTGGGATAGCGACGAAACAGGAGTTAGGCAAGTGACGCTGCGTCCGAATTTTTTTTGGTGTGCAATATTTTTTTTTCTTTTTCTAGTATCCGTTATCTACATTGGAGCCATCTAAATCTGAATTCACGTTGAAAAGTCTAACATTGAGAATAAAACGCTCCCTAATAAGGACAATTCCGTACCTAAGGGAACTCAAACTCAAAACCTCTTAGTTAAGAATGAAGAAGTACTTACTACTCCCCACAATTCCTTGTTGGTTTGGGTGTGCAATGTTGCTTCTTGATTAGGATAGATTTTTATTTTTTTTAGTTTCTATCTATATAAAGAATGTTTTATTACTACTTTATCATATGAAAAATAAGTATATTATATATAGTGCTTCTTAGAAGTGTTGATGATGTAGTTTAAGGGGACAATGAAAATTTCTTATCCAAACTAGCTTGAAGATGAAAAGTACTAGAAATTGCATTTGGTAGTCAATTTTCATTCTATTGAGTTATAATTGATTTTTTTAAATTTTGATCGTGAGACTTTGCAATTCTGTCTTGACCCCTATTGAGACTTGATCTCGATATTCGATTCCAAATTTGAGACCTGATCTCAATCTCACCCAGACCCTGACACCAACCAACTAAGTCGAGTCTCAGATGAGATCGACTTTGAAGTCGGTGTCGAGTCCAATCTCAATTTACGGTCAGGAGTAATTGGGTCACGAGTCCTGGTCGAGTTTCGAGTAGGGTAGGGTCTCAGGTCGGGCATTAGATTTCGAGTTAGGGTTCGGTTGGGGTTAAGTTTCGGATTGGTTCCCAGTTTGGGACAAGTCTCTAGGCAATGTTGAGTTGAGTCCCAAGTCGGTTGGGGGCGGGGCAGGTTGTATTACGAGGTGGTAGGTTTTAGGTGCTACGGGGTGAGGGGCGTTTGGATGGATTAAGTGGTGAGGTTGAAAGAGAGTTTAGAAAAATGTTTTCCCTATTTTTGAGTTTTGGTAGATAAGTCATTTTTCTTAAATTAAAGGCTATTAGAAAAATATTTTTAAAAATATTTTAAGTTTAACGTTGAATGAATAGTCTTAACTTTTGACTTCACTTGTCCATATACAAAACTTCAAGTATAATAACTTTTACTTTTTATCTTAAAGACTTGGTCATGATGCAAATGAGGATCAAAAGTTCAAGGTCACTTATTTTAAGTCATTGGATGTAATTTACTGAAAGTTTGGGATTGACATATTAAAACATCAAAGAAAAATGTTCCAAGTTTGCTTGCTTCCAAAATGTTCGAAGTAGCCAAATTTCAATGTGTATGTCTAAAGTTCAAACGAAAAATTATAAGTTTAATTGCACAAATATGATAAATATTAGATAAATTTATAACTTTGGATGCGATTATTTTTTTTATTTTTTTAACTTCAACCGTCTATATCTGGGGTTGATTCCAAAATGGCTAAATTTACACGTATATAAAAATAATAATCCCTCTGTTTCAAAAAGAATGTCTCAATTTCCTTTTTAGTATGTTTAAAAAAGAATGACCCTTTTCTTTTTTTGGCAACAATTTAGCTTTAACTTTCCATGTGACATGTTTAGGGCAACAAGATAAAAGGACATTTTGGTACATTTGACATAACTTTAATTTAGAACCACAAGATTAATTTTTTTTTATTTCTTTTCTTAAACCCCGTTTCAAGTCAAATTAAACCACTCTTTTTTAATCCGAAGGAGTAATAAATTTTGGCTAAGCTTTAAATATGGTCCCAAAACAGGCTATTTGTGCACTTGTCCCAAAAGTACTTTTCTCATTGACAATATTTTCTTTTTAATTTGTTACAAAAAAGAGGGACAGCTTTTATTTATTTTTTTAAAAAAAGATTAACTTAAACTTTCCTTTTAATCCTTTGATGAAAATTTTTATACTCACACAAATACTATGAAATATTTAAAATCACAAATTTTACAAAAAAAATATTGTGTTAAAAAATCACAATCTTTTTTTTTTCTTTTGACAAAAAAAAACTTTCTTAAACTGTATATTAAATCAAACAATATTACATTATTGTTTATACTCTTAATGACTCATAATTTAGACACTAAATTTTGAGTTTGGTGAGCGCTTTAAAATGTGTAATCAACTCAATATATATGTGGATCACACACACATATATATACTAGTCTATGGACACGTGCGTTGCACGTGTATCCCAAGTTATTTTGTATAAGATTTTACATAATCATCTAAAATTATTGCAACACGTATTAAGTAATAAAAGACAAAATAAAAAAAAAGTTGCATGAATGTGATACTTTTCTAGCTATTTGATAGTTAAGTTCAAAATATGTGAAAATGATTTCTGACAATCAACAAAAATACTTCAATGTTCATGCTCGTGACAACACTACACCACTACAATACATATGATTATATACTACATTAAAATGAATAAAGCAAAAAAATAAATTGAAAGGAAAATTGTATAGGAAATAATCGATATTCTAAATTATAGATCTTAATTATTAGATAGATAAAAACAAGAACCAAAATGGAAAATATGCCTATAATCTAAAGATATTGTACATACATAACAAGTGAGCCTGATGAAAATCAGAGAAAGGTAATAGTTACATCAAATACAACTCGTGATATATATTTATTTATATTTATATATATTTATATTTATATTCATAAATATATAACAATAGTGTTAAATAGAATGTGATAATATTTATTACAATTAATGTATATTTACATTTTTATCCATAAATATTATGAGTTTATAAGGACATTTTGATAATTTAATTTTTAACTTGGGGCTTTCTATGTTAGGTTCCTACTAATTAAGATATACAATATAATGTACTTCCATATCTCTTAAAAGTTATTGTGAGTCTTGAACAATTTCATTTGATTGGATTGGTAATATTTCTAGAAGAGACCATGCAACTAAATAGAAAATTCAAACTGGAGAATACAAGAAATATATAAAACAATCATTTGGTGCTAAACCCAAGCTATCACCAAACTGTTGTCACATAGATGTGTTACGTCAAATAGCTTTCTTAGTTTGTAGTTATCTTCTTCCGGAGTCCGTGTTCATCTATCTAAATGAGCTCCTCTCTAAGATTATTCCATAAAAAACAATCACAAAGATAGTGTGAGACCTACGACTTAATTACTATTTTTTTGAATAAAAAATTTCAATTTTTGTGTAGATCTTCATCCTTCATGCAACATATCTTCAAGCATATGTAATTTTAATATAAGAAATTGTCATTTCATAATCTAATCCAAATCTTCTCTATTAAAGCACAACATTACAAAAGGAAAAACTTTTGACAAACAATTCAAGAAATTATCATCAAAAGCCTATCAAAAGAAAAAAATAATAGCAGCATGTAGACATTGAAATTTTGTGGGACTCTACAAGATGTGTTCAATTCAAATTGGGACTCTAGAAGGTGTTCAGTTTCAATTAAAATTCTTGGAGGCTACTCAACTATAAACCCTAGTTCATGCCTATATAAAGGGTACTAAATTCCCTTAAAAGGCATCTTGAATATTCTACAAATTGATGGAATATTCATATAGAGGTCAAATCTAAATCATCCTAGTTCGAGAAATACGCCACAAATGGCCCTCGAATCATGGTTAAATCTTAGGAGAGTAGAATCAAGGGAGGAACTGAATTGTACCCACAATCTTGATGAATAAAATTATGTTTCTTCATATTTTATTTGTGATTGTAATTTATTTTCTGTCACTTTAAAATTTGTTGCAAACACAGTCCAACAATTTAATATAAAATACAAAGCCAGAAAATAAAGCACAAATATATACAAAATAAAAAGGGACTTTCGGCAAATTAACTATATGAATTATTACTGAAAAGTATGTAAAACACACATAATATTACAACTCATTATCCTAAATATATATATATATATATTAAGTTTAACTTCAAACTATCGAATTCTGTTGAATCGTAAACTGAGGTTGAATTCCCCGAAAGGAACAAAGACCATATTAGGCATGGTATTGTTAGGAAATATTGAATTATTTGAATTTAACTTTAAGAAGACTCAAAAAGTGGATATAAATAATTCCCATTCCATCTAAAATGAAAGGTTGTTTCTAGAGTAATTTCCCTAGATAGTCATCCATGTTTGGAAATTACCTAATAATATCACTTATGTTTGTTTTAGGACTACAATATCATCCAACTTTACATATTTTCCTCAAAATATACTTGACACAAAAAAAACATC